>JAODAL010043385.1:0-33886 GCA_025379985.1 Phyllomedusa bahiana | reverse complement strand
GTTTAGTGTTTTGGCCCCCAAAAAAAAATTTTTGTTTTGCTAAGGAAGGGGGGGGGTTTATAGTGGTATGAAGTGTACTCCTTGCCTTGTGTTTCTTTTTGTAACTCTCTTTTACTAATGATTCATTTATTTTCTGATATTTTTTGTAATTATAACAAACTGAAATATAATTTATTGATGATAAAGATAATCATAATGACTTCACATTGGTTTTATTTTTATATGATCTTTATCCTTTTTAATTATGCTAACATTTTAATAAATACAGCTAAATTCATTTTATAAGCAAACTTTATACAACAAAAGCTATTAAGATATTCAGGGGAATTCATTCACATAGCAGTCTAAATGAAAATAGTACAACAGGAGCAAGACACTCTAAATATAATGAGAGATGTGTGTGTAATATATATTATATAATATAATATATATATATATATATTATATATATATATATATATATATATATATATATATATATATAAAATATGCATATAAATTAAATAATAACCTCTTGGTGCCCAATGAAGAAAAACATTATATTCCTCTTCTCCTCTGTCCCAGTGCTGGGTCTCCCTGATTTTCTGTATACTGTCTGTTTTCTTCCAAACACCACTGCAGCCACTGATCAACTCATGTCATGTCATTATCTTACATTACCATTCAGAAGTGAGCAGCTCCTCGCGGTGACATTGTTTTTAACATGAATAACCCCTTTAAAATACATCTTTTAGCAATACACCTGAAACTGAAAAAAACTAATCATGAGTTGCTATAGTTCAGTTTCAGGTGTAAATAGTAAATGTGTTGGGTCCACCAGAGGTCATGCCCATTCCACTTTTTGAAAAGTGTCATAAAAGAGTAAAATAGAAATAAAAATAACAAATAAAAATACAACAAAATAAAAATAGTTCAAACTGCTGAAAAGTTGCTTATTTTTGTGCAGATGTGGTGTGTGCGGAAAAATGATAATTTTGTACACCAAAAAATTGGTGGACATTCATCAATAAATTAGCTCCAATGGCTTTTCTATGGCAAATTTCAGTTAATATATTATGCAAACTTACTAAAACAGCGCCACTCATGTCCATTGAAATTCAATTCTATTTAGTAGAATTTTAATTAGGTATATCAGTAGTAACCATTGTAGTAACTGTAGTTTCACAGTATAACAATCCATGAATTGTTCTTTTTACCTTTTTTGTAAATCTTTGTTTAGAAGGAATTTTCATGTAAGACAATCACGTATGGATCATTCTGTTCATCTCCTTGATCTTTTACAGACAATAAAAGACTACAGAGCTTTCAAGAACCACACATAACTCTAGAGACATCAGTAAAAGTGAACCAGATGAAAAGTAAACAAGAACAATGGATATTTTGGAGAGTAAAAGGAAAATCAGAGTCTGACCTCTCATCTCTGGATAATAAATAAAAATAAAGCAGCTAATTACAAAGAGATATAACTCACGGTACAGATTGTGCCTACAATTATTGCTTAAAGCTACACACTGTAAGACTTTCCTATTCATAGAATAGATGGAAGGTCTGCACTTATGTAAAGTAAGACCTTATGGCTGCAGTATTTATTTGTGGTATTAAAGGGGTTATCCCACCTAGCTGTTTCACTTTTTCAGCCTCTTCAGGCTCACACTTCATGAGCAGGCTATGGGCGGGTCTACAGTCGTGACCGACATTTCAACTCAGTTAGCTCCTGTTCCTAGCTAAGCCATCAGTAATATAACAGAGATCTGTCTGATGGACAGGCTGTAAAAAATATTACCACTTTCCATAGTTGTATTTGTCATGAGAGGATGTGTCTAGTGAGAGAGAAACTTAAATGCTGCCATGACACGCTGTTAACTGCTGAGTGACTCTGTTATCTTTGATGTAACTACAAGTAAATGTGCTCTGCAGACCTGTTAGGATGGCACAAGACTGCTTCTAGTTCAGTAGCTCTAAGGGTTAAATATTTTCTTAATAGAAATATAAGATCAGAGACTGAGAAGCAAGATTTGTTCTACTGATAAAACACATCAGGGAGAAATGTTACCAGCCCAGCCGCTGCTAGCAGAAAGAGAGGTGGTCAGTAGAAACTTGTGTAAATAATCAGAAAATAAGAACTGCTCTAACTCTGAAACTATAAAGCAAAATAGAACAACAATGTGTTTGGTTATAGTCTGTTATTTACTGTACCTTTGCTTTATATTTCTAAAACTACTTTTATTTAGATTGTAAAGACTGTAAAGTTACTATAAATACAAAAGAACATAGGTGCATAATTACAGTATAAAGATTAGTACCCAGTTGGACTCAATCTCTCTGTCCTATAAAGGTAAGCATCAGCAACAGACAGACCTGGGCAGATGACAGAGGCACCAAGTTCGGGGGGCCAATAAAAGTTGGGTTAAATTTGTTCTATGCTTGTCAAGCTAAGCGTAAGGTACAAAGTGGTCTCAATGTGACTCATATACACACATGGGCAAAATTGTTGGTACCCTTCTAGAAAAAAAAAAAAAAAACAAAGTTCAATGAATTAACTTTAAACTGATAAAAGTAATAATTAATTTAAATTTGCTAAAAATCAACTAATGCAAATCAGACGTTGCTTTGAATTGTGGTTTAACCAAAAAATGTAAAAAAGCAAACAACAAAACTGGTATGGACAAAAATGATGGTACCCTTAAATTAATATTTTGTTGCACAATCTTTTGAGGCAATCACTGCAATCAAACGATTTTTGTAATGAGTTTCAATGAGACTTTTTCACCTTTGGCCCAATCTTTATAAGCAAATTGCTCCAGCTGTCTCAGGTGTGAAGGTGCCTTCTCAGTATTTCAGCTCCTTCCACAGGTATACAATAGGATTTAGATTAGGGCTCATAAAAGCCACTTCGAAATACACCAATGCTTTGCTCTTAGCCATTCTTGGAGAATTTTAGCTGTGTGTTTTGGGTCATTATCCTGTTAGAGGACCCATGACCTGAGACTAAGACCAAGCTTTCTGACACTGGACAGCACGTTTTGCTATAGAATAACTTGATAGTCTTGAAATTTCATTGTACCCTTCACAGATTCAAGACACCTTGTGCCAGATGCAGAAAATCAGCACCAAAAGATAAGCAAGCTTTTTCCATGTTTCACAGTAGGTACAATGTTCTTTTTTTATATGCTTTATTTTTGCATCTATGAATATAAAGCTCATATGACTTGCTAAAAGACTCCAGTTTTTTTGTATTTTTTTAGCTGTCTAAATTACATTCTCCAAAAGCTTTGTGGCTTGTCAATTTGCATTTTGGCAAATTTCACTCTCACTTTTTTATGATTTGCTTTCAACTTTGGTTTCCTCCTCGGTCATCTTCCATTAAATCCACCTTGGCAAATACAGCAATGGATGGTGTGATCTGTGCAAACACAAGAACATATCAGTAGCATTCTACAAATGCTAAGAAACAGTCAATTAAAGTCTATATGAACTATTTCAAACTGCATTTCTGCTACTTTTTGGATACAACATATCAACAGTACTCTACATGGTGCTATCTGACATTGATGTGCCTTAACCTTGGGCTTTACCTTTAACCTCTTTGGAAGTTATTTTGGGTTCTTTGGTTACCATTTATTATTATCCGTCTCTCAAATTTGTCATCAATTTTCCTTTTTTTCGACCATGTCCAGTGTTTTCCCAATTTTGGGGGGGCCCTTTGGAGGTTTTTAAAAGAAGGCAACACCCAATCCCTTTTTTTTAATTTTTTATATGGGTAACTCAATTATTACATAAAATTTAAAAGAAGATATTTGTGATATTGTATATACTTTTGCATAATTTTAAAATTTAAAAAGGGCAAGGCATTTTTTAATATTGGTTACAAAGGAAAAAGCACCCCATAATAAGGATTAAAATTTACTCACATCACATCTTTTTTAATGGGTCAAACCCTTCATCAGGCATTTTTTAAAAGCTTCTTTTTTGGGCCAATCAAGGGTAAACACGCCCATTTTAAAGTTTGAGGAAAATCCTGAGAAACCCGTGCATGGGTGCCCCCATATACGGGCCCCAAGCTCCCCCAGGCATCTTACCCACCCATCATCTATAATAACATCACTGGGGAAAGGGGTTCAGCGAGATAGAGAGACCCTCCCGGGGGTATCCCATTTTTTGGCTTTGAGGCGCCCCCCTCTTTAGCCCACATACACTACTTCTAACCTCGCGGGAAAATTTTCCCCAGCAATATCTTATTTAAAAAAAAAAATTGCCTGCGTAACCAAGTGTTCCCGCAAGCTGACAGAATCAGTATTTTTCCAAAGTAAAAAAGCCCCCCTCCTTCAAGGGCCCCATTTCAAATAAGGTTTAAACCCGGAAACTGGAAAAACCCTTTGACTTGATCCCCGGGTCCCGGGTTTCCCCTTGATTTTTCCTCTAAACAATTCCCTATCCAGTGATGTTTAAAACCGCAAGGCCCTTTATGTGACTATTGGGTAAACCCCTCCCTCAACAAGCCCCCTGATAACAACCCCTCTGTGCCCAAATATATGTTTCTCACAAACTTTTTCCAAACACTGGGAAAAATTTAAACAGCTTAAAACAAAACCCTTTTATCATCTATAATTTTTTAAAGTGATACTGTAAATTTGGTTTCCCCGGATGGTAAATTAAATCATTAGCACAACTTTCCCACCCTTGACCATCCACAATCCATTTTTTTACCCTATATACAACCCCATATCCCAAGGGAATGGTTTTCAAGATGACCCCAACTTATTCCCCTTTAAAAGAAGGAATAAACGTAATACAGCAGCATAATGCAATCCCCAAGCACAAACAAAGGGCGAGAAGTACTCCTAAAATTTTGTGGTAAAATAACCAAGATCAGGTAGCCAGGAAAATAACCAACCCCCCAAATTTATTTTTTTAAATCTTGTGATGTGAATGATCTCCGGGGATGAAAAATCCTGGCCATGATCTTCAAGTTAAAGAAACCACCTTTTCTGAAAATTTTGGGGTATCCTTTGGTGGTAAATTTAAAATAAAATTCTCTTCCCGCTTTTATTTTTTAAAATCCCCTTTTTTGATAACTTTAAAAATTTTAAAATTTTTTAAATTTTTCTAAGGCCCCTCCCGGGTATTTTTTAAATTGATCAACTACCAGAAAAGGGTGATCTCCTAAGTCCTAGCAACATACGCAGATTTACTGCCGGGGGTTCCTACAAGCAAAAGGGGTTAAACCCCTAGAATTTTCTGACTGTCAATATGGCCCTTTTAAATTTGGGTTCTTTTAAAATCCACCAAATTGCCCATTAATAATAATATATCATCTTCATTATGCCCCCCTTTTTTTCTTTTTTAAAAAACCTAAAATTTTTTTTAATTTGCGACATTTCCCATCTTTTTTTTGGATTATAAATCTTTTGTTTGGCATAATTCAGCGGGTAATATTTTTAAAGTCTTTTTTATCATATTTCAGAAAGGAAATCCTCTCCAGTACAATTTTTACAAAAAATAATAGGGAAGGGTTTATGAAATAATTCTGGATCACATCTCCGTCTTCGATCCCCCCCTAATCTTGGACAGCCCCCCCTTTAAATTTTGTCCTTTGTTGCAAGGGGGGGGGTACAGCTACCATCAAGTCTCTAGTATATCAATTTTTTTCTACATAAATGTTTTATCAATTGTGCCCAAAAAAAGATTCTTTAATTCTCCTTAAAGCCCTATTTCCTTGACCGCCCCTTTCCTCTCTTTGTTGATGCAACGATTTGGGGAGTAACAGACCATAAAAGGGCCATGCCTGCGATCCGATCAACCACCGTCTCCAAATTTGGATTGGATACTGAAAAGAAAGAACAATTAAATTTTTCCCGAGAAACACTGTTCCCCACTTTTCCTTTTCCTGGTTTTCCCCCCGCTGCCAATTTTTTCCCCCTAGCCCAATTAAAATTCTACCCGGGTCTGGGGGGCCTTTTTTCCTCATTTTTTTTTCCCTGAATTCTTGCCCCCATTGTTTAAAGAGTGATTGGAACCAAAAATTTTCCCCCTCATACTGGAGTGCCCCATTTTCTTTGCCCGTTATAAACCCAAAAATCACTCGATTCCAAACCTTTTTTTTTTTTTCCTCACATTTATTTTCTCAGATAAAAAATGCCAAATTTTTCCCTGAAGTAAATGATCACCCACCCCTTTTTAAAGGGCCTAGTACGAACAACAATCCAAAACCCCTTTTTCTGCTTCCCAAAAAAAAAGATATGGAAAATGTTTCCCCGCCCTCTCCCAATTTTCTTTCACTGGTTTAGGGGCGTTGTAGGGTCCCCAAAAAATCCGGGCCCGGGGGCCCCCTGTGTTATGTTTTTTTTCTGTAGGGGTGGGGTTTCCGGGATTTTTCACGCCCCATTGTGGGGCTGTGGTAAAGGATTTTTTCAGAGGAAAAATTATATCCCGGCCCCTAAAATTTTTAAAGCCTATTTCAATAACTGTTGAAAAAAAAACTTAAAAAAAACTTTTTTTATCTTTAAAATAGAAGAGAAAAATTCAAAATTCCATTAGTCACTGTGAATTTGAAGACAAAGTGCACCCGAATTCCAAGGTTCACTACCCAATTGGGCCACTTTTAAAAAAAAAGGCTACCCAACCCCAAATTTTCCTTTCCCCCCCCCCCCCCCCCCCCCCCCCTTTTTGGGAAAATTTGGAAAAAATAAAAGGTTTAAAAATTCGAAACCCCCCTGTAGGGGCCCGGGGTTTACATCTGTGAAATTTTTTTTTCCCCCGGATCCAAAACAAAGGGGGGGGAAACTGGGGGGGGGGTGTTTTTGTTTTTTGAGACAGAAAAAAATCCCCACAAACCCAAATTTTTCTTCCTTTCCCCAAATACAGACACCAAACCGCAGAGACCTGAAAAGGGCCCCCCTGTAATTTAAAAGTATCCGTTGGGCGCCGTGGGTTTTCCCCAGTGAACAAAATTTTCCCCCTTTTCTTTAGGGTTTTTTTCCTCTGTTTTCCGGAGGTTCCCAATTTAGAAATTGATGCCCCGAAAGGGTTTTTCAGGGCCCCAAAGTTGACTTTATTTTATCACAAAAAAATTTTTCCCCCATCTGCAGAAAAATTTGGGTTTAAAATGCATTTAAAACACAATGAACTCCCGAACAATTAAAACTCCTAAAAAATTGCACAGTTTTTTTTTTTTCCTAATTTTCCCAACCCCCACAAAGAATTTTTTTTTAATATACATACGGGCCCTTCTGTGGGATAACAAAAATTTCAACTCGTTCCCCGAAAAAGGCTTCTCACAAGGCAAAGTAAGAAAAAGCTTTTGACCTGGACAAAAAGAGCTAGAACCCCTGTTCGGGGCCAGCACAGAAAGCATTTTCAAAAAAAGAAAAACACACAGGGCCAAAAATGACCAATTTTTTTTTGGGGGTGGGGTTTCCCCCATGGAAAACGTTGTTTTTTTTTTTTAATAAAAGGGAATTGGGGGTGTGTTTTTCCCATATTTTTCCAAAAATTTTCCCAAAAAACCAAGGTTCCCAAAAGGGGCAACAGCAAAGGGGTGACCCAAAACCCAAAAGAATAAAGACTGCCCTTTCTCCTGTATATGGGGAAGGCCCCACTGCCCTGCCCGGATAATTTTTCCCGGGTTTACACAGCTTATTTAAGCCGGAAATGCGGCCGGGTTGGCTCAAATTCCGGCTTGAATAAGGGGGCGGGAGCGGGGGCAGCCCTCCGGCCCCCTAGAATTAACTATCATCCCACGGCGCGATTGGGGCCTGGATAATGTGCATGTCACTTTCTCCCCCCACGGCAATTCGCCCAGCGGGGGGAGGACGGAATCCTAGTTCTCTATGAAGGCCCGGGGATTACCGTAAATACCCCGACGGATTTTTCCCCCGTTTGCCCGCGCAAATCCCGGTGCCGGGAATTTCGGGGGCCAATCCCCTGGCCAAAATATGGGGGTGAGCCCGCCCCCCTAACTTCCCGCCCCTGTATATTGGGGAATTTTCACTATGGGGAGCCCCAGAGGGGACAACCCCCGCAGGAGGCCCGAAAACTGTGGGAGAAAGCAGGTACCTTACTTGAAAGTCCGCAGCCCTGCGGGCTCTTTTATCCTCTCTCACCTGAAACCCAAAAGCCCCTTTATGGCCCGTCCCCCAATTTCAAAAAGGTGATCAATCCCCCTGGCCCGGCCGATAATGTGAGGGCTTCTTGTGGGTCCCCCCCTCCCTCCAGCCTGTCCCGGGGGTCTAGCATTGTACAAGGGGGGGGGGGAGGAGGAAGCCTTTCACGGGACAAATAGTTTTGCCCGCCCCGCTCCCGGGGCCCTTTTCCCCATTAATCAATTCCCCGAGCACCGGCTTCACATTTTTAGCTGCCGGGCGGGCCGGCCCCCGTTTTCAAATGACGGCCCGGCAGTGCTGATGACGCTGGCCCCCCCTTTTCCCCCCCCCCCCCGCTGCTGTTTAAAGAAACCCCGGGGAGCCCTTCTGCTGCAGGGAATTTTACCAGCTGTCCCCGGGGGTCCAGGAAACCCTTTCCCCCATTTGGGGGGAGGCTCCCCCGGACCTTCCGGGACAGCTTTTTAAAGTAAAAGGTTCCGGGGGGGGCACAGGCTGTTTCATTCGGGGTTGTGCCCCCAATAAACCCCCCTAGCCAACCCCCCGCCCCTGGATACAAACATAAAACCCCTAAAACCTTTTTATGTTTATAAATTCCCACTACACAAGGGCCTTTTTATTTAAAACCCTTTTAAAATATTTTTCAAATTTTTAATTTTTTGCCCTAGAGGTTTCTTGTTTTTTTTTTTTAAAACAGGCCCTTTTCTCCCCTGGGACAGGGTTTCCCAAAGCCCAAAAAAGAAAAGACAAAAGTTTACAAAGCCCAAAAAAACTCAAAGGGTTTGCCCCAAGCGCAATTGACATCAAAAACAAAAAACATGAAAAAAACAACACAACACAGGGCCCATCCATCACACTGCTGGGGAAAAGCCCCTGGTGTCTCCCCTTTTAACACAAAGGGAAATTTTTTTTGTTTTAAACCTTTTTTAAATTTTTGGGGCTCCAAACAAAAAAAAAGATCCAATAAAGGGAAAGCCCCAGTTGTGGTTTTCATTTTGGGGGGAAAAAATTGACCTAAAATTAATTTTTTAAACCAAAAAAACCCCCCGTAAATACAAACCCAAATTAAACTTAGGGTTTTCTTTTCCTGTGCCCCGGGGCTTGAATTCAACAAGGGGATAGCGTGTGCTTTTTATTAATTTTCAAATTTGGGTTCCCCTTAAGGGAAAACTTTTTTTTTTTTCCTCCACTCCCTGCCAAAAAAACAGAAAATTAAAACCCCCCCCCCCCCCCAAAACAATTAAAAGTTCAGGGGAAAGCAAACATTAAGCAAAGGCCCCTCCCAAAAAACAACTTTAAAAAAATTTCAAAACTTAAAATTGGGGGTGCACAAAGCAAGGAAAAAAAAAAAGGGGCCCCAGTAAATACCACGTGGATTTACTTTTTAAAAAAGCCAATTTTTAAAAGGATAATTCCCTTTTTTTAAAAACCCCCTTAAAAAGGTCACTTTTAAACCGGAAAAACCGGAATTTTAGTTTTTTTACACCCCAACGGGGTTTGGAGACCCGATTTAAACCCTTTCACCTGGCCCTTAACTTGGGACAAAATAAAATCATTTTTAAAAATATGTACGCTGCATGTGTTTCTTAGAAGGGTAACATGCCAGATAAAGAGACTTTGGGGCTTACCCCCTATAAGGGTCTTTTTTAAGCCGGAATTTCCCATTCTCCCCAAAGCAAAAACTGATATTGCCCCAAATTTTTCCTATTTAATTTTTTTAAAAACCTCAATTTCTATCTCACCTGCCCCTTTTTCATACTACATTTCTTTCTTTTTTTTTTTTTCCCCTCACCTGTTTTTTTTTCAAAAAAATAAATACGTTCCTTTATTTCTGTTTTCCTTTTAAGCACGGAACAAAATTTCCAAACCCCCTTTAAAGGGAATTGGGAATTTTTTTAGTAGCTTTTTTAAATTCCTTGTTCCCCTTTTAATTTTTCCCCCTTTTTCAAATGCTAACCCCAAACAGTTTGGTTCGTCTGTTACAAATCTTTTCCCCTGATTTACTCAATGCAAAAAAAATTGCCCGCCACTTATTGGCCAAAACACAATAGGGAGCCTGCCCCAGCTGAAATATCTTTGATATATTTGCAACCTCTTTCTTCTTAAAGAGAGAATTTTTCACAATTTCCATCCGGTTATTGGAGGGAGGTTAAAAATTTCCCAGACTATTGGAATTTTACAAAAATCGTTTTTTTTAGGGCAGGAGGTAACTATCAATACTCCCCTTTAAACAGAAAAAAAATTTTTCCATGTGTTTTTCACCATATTTCCCGATTTTCGGAATTTTGTAAATTCTGCTTTTTAAGGGGGAGGTAACTAGCAACACTCCCTTAAAAAGAAAAACCCTTTTGCCCGTTTTTTTTAAACCCCTTTGGTACCAAATGTTTTGCCAACTCTTTGTGTTGGTCCTTGAGGCTTTTAAGAAGGCAAATCCATTGCTTTATTTACTTTTATTATAGGAGTAACTCAAGTTTAATAAATACTACAAGAGATTGTGTGGAATATTGTATATACTTTTGCATAATAAGATTATAAAGAGCAAGGCATTCTTAATATTGGTTACCAAAGGAAAAGCGACGCATTATTATGATTACAATTAACTCAAATCACATCTATATATGGGTCAAAGGCTTTATCACGTGCATCTTATAAGCTTCATATTGGAATCAAATGGTTTGTTAACACGAACCACGTGAAGCTAGAGAGATTATCCTGAGACAACACCAGACCCATATGACCCCACCATTTAAAGTGTCCAAGCTCCACAAGGCATCTATCTGCATCATTCTATCAATAAACATCAGCTGGGTGAAAGGGACACGAGATAGAGAGATCTACCCGGGGTGGGTATATCACACTGTGGCGTATGAGGGGAGTCCCTCTTTTGCCCACCGGTACTGCTACTTCTAACATCGAAGGCAACTTTTCCCAGCTTATATCTTACTTGAAAAAAAAAATGGCCTGAGTTACCTAGTGTTACGCAAGCTGACAGTCAGTATTTTCCAGTATAAAACCTCCCTCCTTCGATGGCCAGTTCTTAAGATGTTAACCAGGCACTGGATAAAATCCATGACTTGATGCTGTACACCTGGTTTCCCATGATTTTCCTCTACTAACAAATTAAAATCCAGTGTTGTTTAGGACCAGCACAGAGCTATGTGAATACTTGGTACAACCTCCCACAACAACGAGGCCTGATAAAAACCCTCTGTGTCAATATACTGTTTTCTCACAACACTTTTACAAACACTAGGAAAAATTTTACAGCTTAAAGACGAGCTATTTTCATCTATAATTCTTAAAGTGATACTGTCAATATGGATTCCGGATGGTCAATAAATCTATTAGCACTACATCCAGGTAGATTAGATACATTTCCATAGATCTTAAACTTCTGAATAATATGTAGGAACAGGAACATCAGGCTGTTTGGATATGTTCTTATAACCATTACCGTTAATATGTTTTTCTATAATTCTCTTTCTAATCTCAAGAGACAACTTTCTAATTATGTTCCTTTGGTACATGTTCAAAGGTACACACCATGATACCAAACAGCACAGTGACTACTTTTCACCCTTTTAGATAGGTCAAAAACTACGCTGATGCAAAGTTTTGAGATTCAGGTGCTGCTAATTACTGGTCACAATTTAGTTAAAAAAAGGCGCTTGTGGTCAATTTACTAATTTTTTATAGAGGTTACTATTACTAAACGTTTTTGTCCAGGCCCGTTTAATTTTTTATTTTTTTTTTCTATTTTGCAGTTGAATCACAATTCAAAAGCAGTGTTTGATTTTCATTAGTTGATTTGTAGTAAATTCAAATGTATGATTATTTTTTGTTAATCTCAAGTTATTTCAGTGACCATTCTTTAATAAAAGGTACCAATAATTTTGTCCATGTGTGTACATTTGAAGACAGCTCTGGCTACTACTAACGTCAGTTAGAGCCATATGCTATGTAAGCATCTGTGTGATACTAAATTATACTAAATCATTACAGAATTTGAAGGTTTTTTTTGGAAATATACAATTCCAAATAATGTATGCTTCATATTTACATGGGAACAAAATAGTAGTTATGATAGTTAGATCTTAATGGTTTAATGTCACAGTTATTAACTTCCTTGAGTACCGTTAGCCGTTGGATGAAAAGCTTAAGTTAATCTAATAATAAAGAAAAAATAAAAACATTAGTTTCAATATTCAACATTCAACAATTAAGGTTACATTGTAATGGATGAAATTAAGCCTTTAATCAAACACTTAAGCAAATCTTCTATAGTGCTTCAGAGACTACATATTATACAAACATGTATTTAGAAGTGGGATACCAGGAAAAAACAAGGTTTAAACAATATCTATCGTTTTTAAAACTTTGGACATGTCATAGTGACAAGTCAGATATTTTTATCAGTAAAGGGTTGGATGCTGAGACCTATACAGGTCGCAAAAATAAAAGGGCAGAAACGCATAGCTGAACACAATAAACTTTATCGTGTGGTGCTTTACATTCAAGTCAAACAAAGACTTCAGCGATTTCAGTTGGCTCAAATCAAATTTTGTTGAAGCTTACAAAACAATTCAATCTTAAACTATAACCCTCCATCAGGCACAGTTGGCCTAACAGGCACAGCTCAGTTTAGTTTTGCTACTCTCTCCTCTCCAAATTATCAGAAAATCTCTCCTCTCCCAGTTATTTCCTGTCTTTGATCTTTGTGGCTTCCCAGGTTCGCTATGCCATGCTTCTCTAAGTGTGTTTCTTCTGCTTAACATGTAACCTCTGAATCTGAGTGAATTGTAATCAAGTAGCATCTAAGTGCATTACCATTAAGGGAGGCATGTATGATCGTATTTCTCACCCTTTTCTGGCTTAAAATGTGTCTATGTGAGCAGTCTACGATGTCTAATGTGCCTAATGAATGTGTTAGGCGCATTGCTCATAAAACTCAACACTTTCTAATGCGCCTAACAAGAGGGGGCGTTCTGAGGGCGTGTTGCACCACACTCATAATATCAGACACATACACTCACCGGCCACTTTATTTGGTACACCATGCTAGTTAACGGGGTTGGACCTTTTGCCTTCAGAACTGCCTCATTTCTTCGTGGCATAGATTCCACAAGGTGTTGCAACGATGCTCAAATTGGTACCAAGGGGCCAAAGCAGTCCAAGAAAAATATTTCCCCACACCATGGACACCACCACTCCAGCTGTACCGTTGATACAAGGCAGGATGGATCCATGCTTTCTTGTTGTTGACGCTAATATTATGACCCCTACCATCCGAATGTCGCAGCAGAAATAGAGGACTCTTCAGACAAGGCAACGTGTTTTTCCATCTTCTACTGTCCTATTTCGATGACTTGGGCAATTTGGAGCCTCAGTTTCCTTGTTTCTTAGGCTGAAAGGATGGCACCCGGTCGTGGTTCTTCTGCTGCTGTAGACACCATCTGCCTCAAGTTCGCCGTATGTGGCGTTCAGAGATGCTCTTCTGCTACCTTGGTTGTAACGGGTGGATATTTGAGTCACGTTGTCTTTCGATCAGCTCGAACCAGTCTGGGACCTATTCTCCTTTGAACTCTGGCAATCAAAAAGGCATTTCCGCACACGAGGGGAATGCCGCTCCTGCGAGTTTTTTCTTTTTCGGTCCATTCTCTGTTAAACCATATAGTGGTTGTGCTGAAAATCCCTGGAGAATCAGCAGTTTCTGACAATAACTCAGAACAGCCCTTCTGGCACCAACAACCATGCCCAGTTCTAAAGGCACTCAAATCACATTTCTCCCAATACTGTATGCTCGGTTTGAACTGCAGGAGATTGTCTTGACAATTGTCTACAATGCCTAAATGCACTGAGTTGCAGCCATGTTGATTGGCTTGATTAGAAAATTAAGTGTTAACGAGCAGTTGGACAAGTGTACCTAATCAAAGTTGGACGGTGAGTGTATATGATGTGGTTTGGACAAATTTGGCACATTACTGCTCGATCCAGGGCAGCCTATTTCAAAAAGGGGTCTGCCTGAGCTGAGGAGTTGAAGTGGAGCTAGATTTGCCATTTAGGAAATAAAAAAAAAATCTACAATATTTCTCACTTACAACAGTGCAATAATAAAAGTGATTTCTGCATTATTTTCAAAACTATATAATATTAAAATTATTTAAAATGTAAAAAAAAATATATCTTATTCACCCAAAAATAGTTTATTAAACTAGATCTACCTTATGTTACGTAGGGTTTGGCATCATGTTTTAAATGTCTTTTTATTTTTTTACGACAATAAGGGGCTTAAAAATTTTGTAGTCATTTCTCACATTTTCAAGAAAATTTTAAATAGACTGTACATTTTTTTAGGGACCAGTGTAGTTCTGACATGACTTTGATTGGCCTGTATGTTAGATTCCCCCATAAATTACTTCTCTGAAGAAACAGAAATTAAAAGGAAAATTAATGCAAAGTGGATGGTGAAGTTTCAAAATGTCAGACTTTTTTGCAGATTTTCATTTTTATCATTTTTCCACTGGATCAGGGTAGAAGTGATAGGTAAATGCAACTAATTTGATTCCCCAAGATTTCTGCCGTTTTTCAGGATATCCCATATGTGGCCCTAGTGCGCTATTGGATCAATCATAAGGGCTCTCAGGTATGAGGAGACACGTACTTGGGACTCTGGGATATCATTTTTCTATACATTTTATTAGGCGCACACATTTCAGGTTTTTGGACACACCTAAAGTGCTATTACTTTTTTAATAACGTAATAAAACTCCCCTGGAAAATTTTGTTACAACAATTTATTCCACAGTTCGGCAATACCCTACATGTGGGTGTTGTTATAACTGTTTTTGGGACATGGCAGGCCGTTTACAAGGGAGTGGGATGAGGCGCTATTCGGCTTCTGGAATGCTGATTTTTGGGGGGTGCCAGGTCTCATTTGCAAAGTCCCACAAAAGTAGCATAATAGCGTTTTAAAACCTTCCAGAAGTCACCCATTTTGGATTTTCAAAACCCCTCATGGAATCTCATCTAGGGGTTTTTTGTATTGTGCATTTTGGTGGCGCAAAGTGTTCATATTTTTTTTTAGCGTTGGGCAATGATTATGGGGGAAAGAAAAAATGCAATTTGCCATTTGTTATTGGGGCTTCAATTTTTTACAGCGTTCACATGTGGTTTACATATTTACATCTTAAACTTTATAGGGGTTTGTAATACAATAGCAAAGATATACAATGTTATACTGTTTCTTTGTGTTTTATTACTTTTTACTACTATAAAAATGTGTTAAAAAAAAAATGTGCTTTTATGTTTTCAAGTCTTTTCCCAAATAATTTTTTTTATTTTGCGGGTGTACGGAGTTGTGTGGGGGGTTTTTTTTTGGGCAAAATGGGGTTGATGTTTTTTTTAATTTCCCATTTTGGGGGATAGGGCTTTTGTTCACATTTAATTAAGGTTTTTGTGGGGGATTTTGAAAAAAAATATAGCAGCCCGGGTTTTGGTTTTTTTTTTTTTTATTTTTTACGGTGGTCCCGGGTGGGGTTAAAAAAAAAAAAAAAAAAAAAAAAAAAAAAAAAAAATTGGGACATGCAGTTTTCCCGGGGAGGTTGATAAGATTACAGCGTTATCCAATTGTATCTTTTTTAATTTTTTAAAGTTTTAAAACAATAAAAAACTTTTAAAAAACCCGGGAAAACCACTTTTTTTGAAATCGCCATAGTTGAGGGGGCCAAAAACTTTTGTTTTTTTCAGTGTACGGAGATGTTTTTATGGGCTTGTTTTTTTTTGGGATGTTTTAATTTTTTTATGGTATCTTTTTTGGGGGAACAGGGTTTTTAAATAAATTTTTGGAAGGCGGGTGAAGAAAAAATATGTAACCCCTTAGAGTGTTTTTTTTAGTTTTTTTTTTTAAACCCGCGTCACAAACCGTATCCGTAAAAAAATTTGTTTTTTTCTGTTGGTTGATTTCGATTACGGTAATTTCCCAAATTTTTTATTTTTTTTTGTTGAAGTGCTATAAAAAAAAATAAATGGTTTTTTTTTAAAAAAACAAAATGTCACAACGGCCGGTAGTGGATCCGCTGGGGCCCCAAAAAAAGCGATTTGGGGAAAACCACAAAAGGGAGCGGAGTCTAAGTAGAAAAACCCCGGGTTTTTCCCAAAAAATTTGCCGCAAAACGGGATGGACTTGCTGCGGCGGGGCCCAAGGGGTAGGAGGTACAGAATCGTAAAACAAAGGGTTTGGGCGGGGCAGGCAATAAGGTCAGGGCAGGGAAACTAAGGTTCGTTGTGAGAGGCGTAGGCAAGGGGGTTAAAAGTTCACGGTTTAAAGGGCGGAGCACAAGGAACGCTTTTTTCAAAAAGGTAGAGGACTAAAGAAACCGCGGGAATTTCCCGGGAAATAAAAACCTTATTTGGGTCAGCGACCCCGGGCCAAAAAACCCAAATTTGGGCGGTGGCCCTTTTTTAAAACAACCCAAAGGGGCGGGGGTGCGCGCCGTGGGGCCCGGGAGGGGGCGCCGCCGGAATGGAGCGTGGGCTGGTAAGTCTTTCCTGCCCAGGGGAACGGGTGGCCCCTGGCCCGACGCTCGGGCCGCGGCAACCCCCTGGGCCCCCCGGGGGGGAAACCGGGGAGGAGGCAGAAGTCACGGTGAGCCCACAGCCTCGTCGGGGGGCTGCGGGACCACCGGTGACAGTACCCCCCCTTAGGCCTCCCCCTTCTCCTAGACCGGAGAAATCTCAACAACAGGCCACGGTCCAAGATGTTCTCCTCCGGCTCCCAACATCTCTCCTCAGGCCCGAATCCCTCCCAATCGACAAGAAAATGACATCTACCTCTGATAGATTTCATGGCCAGGATGTCCTTCACCACAAAGACATTGAAGGTTACCGCTTCAGGAGAAGGGGGGGTAATCCTCTAGGAGAAGCGGTTTAGCATGACGGGCTTCAGCAGGGAGACATGAAAAGAGTTTGTGATCCGCATGGAGGGTGGGAGCCGGAGTTTATAGGCCACAGGATTAATACAACTCAATACCTGAAATGGCCCCAGGAACCGTGGACCCAGTTTACAGCTCGGTATCCTTAACCGAACGAACTTGGCAGAGAGCCACACCTTGTCACCAGGAGCAAAAGTTGGAGCAGGTCTCCTCTTCTTGTCCACCTGGGTTTTCATGCGGGCTGCTTCCTGCTGTAGGGACTGACGAGTCTGCTCCCAAATAGCGGTCAGATCTCGAACCATTGCATCCACTGCGGGGACTTCGGAAGAAGAGGCCAAAGGGAGGGGTTGGCAGTGGTGCTGCCCATAGACCACGTAGAAGAGTGAAGCACCAGAGGATTCCGAGTCCAAAGAATTATAGGAGAACTCCGCCCAAGGCAGCAAGTTAGACCAATCATCCTGGCGAGCCGAGACAAAATGCCGCAGGTAGGCACCCAAAACCTGATTGACTCTCTCTACTTGGCCGTTTGACTGTGGCTGGTACTCCGAGGAGAAATATAGCTTCACCTACAACTGGGAACAGAAAAATTTCGATACAAACTGGACTCCTCAGTCTGAGACGATGTACTGTGGCAGGCCGTGTAGGCAAAAAATATGCATGAAGAAGAGCGCAGCGTGGTGAGGGGCAGATGGTAACCCGGGCATTGGGACAAAGTGAGACATCTTTGAAAATCGATCCGTCACGACCCAAAGTGTTACCCGAGGAAGGAGGGAGGTCAGTTATAAAGTCCATCGCCACATGTGTCCAAGGTGTACAGGGTGTCGGCAAAGGTTGCAGCAGACCGGCAGGACAGAAGCGAGGAGCCTTATTGCGGGCACAAGTAGTACAGGCCTCTACAAATTCCCTTGTATCTTTGGCCAGACACGGCAACCAGTAGAACCGAAAGATTAAATGGTATGATCTCCTGGCAGCCGGTTGCCCAGCCAACAGAGAACTATGTCCCCACTTCAGTATTCTCCTACGAAGCGACGGCCGTACATATGTCTTGCCTGGAGGAACCTGTTGGAGATGGGCAGGAGCCGCGTGAACCAGGCGTTCAGGAGAGATGATATGTTGGGGCAGTGATTCTTCTCCAACGATGTCCGAAGCACGAGAGAGGGCATCAGCCCTTACATTCTTCTCAGCGGGATGGAAGTGAATACGAAAGTCGAATCGGGAGAAGAAGAGTGACCAACGGGCTTGGCAAGGATTAAGCCTCTGGGCCGATTGAAGATACAGAAGGTTCTTGTGGTCCGTGTACACTTCAAAGGGATGACGGGCCCCTTCCAGGAGGTGCTGCCATTCCTCCAGTGCCATCTTGATGGCAAGCAACTCCCAGTCCCCAATGGCATAGTTCTTCTCCGCCGACAAGAAGGTCCTAGAGAAAAACCCACAAGTGAGTTTTTTCCCCGTGGGCCCCTTCTGAGTAAGGACTGCACCTGCTCCCACAGAGGACGCGTCCACTTCCAACGAGAACAGTTTTTCCGGGTCTGGGCAAGACAAGATGGGTGCAGCCTTTAACTCGGAGAATGCCTCTCGGTCTCTGATGGCCAACATCTCGGATTAGCCTTCTTCTTCATGAGAGCCACGATCGGAGCCACCAATGTGGAAAAGTGGGGAATGAACTGGCGATAATAGTTGGCAAATCTCAAGAACCGTTGTATGGCCTGGAGACCTACTGGGCGTGGCCACTGAAGGATCGCTGATAGCTTAGCAGGATCCATTTGAAGTCCTCTGTCAGAAACAATATAGCCGAGGAAGGGTAGGCTGGACTGGTGGAACAGACATTTCTCCAATTTAGCGTATAGGCGGTTACTGCGTAGACGTTGCAGAACCTGGCGTACTTGTAGCCGATGAGTCCGTAGGTCCGGAGAGAATATCAGGATGTCGTCTAGATATACGATGACGCAGGAGTATAGTAGATCCCTGAAGATATCATTGACGTACTTCCGAAAGACCGCAGGAGCATTACATAATCCAAAGGGCATCACCAGGTATTCAAAGTGTCCATCTCGAGTGTTGAATGCCGTTTTCCACTCATCACCCTCGCAAATCCTTCTGAGATTGTATGCTCCGCATAGATCTAACTTGGTAAAGACCTTGGCCCCTCGAGTTCCAAGATTAGCGGCAAAGGGTACCAGTTCTTCACCGTAATTTTGTTTAGACCCCGGTAGTCTATGCACTGGCGGAGAGATCCATCTTTCTTCTGTACGAAGAAAAAACCAGCTCTGGCAGGTGACTAGGACTTCCGAATGAAGCCCTTCTGCAGGTTCTCTTGTATGTAAGCTGACATGGCCTTGATCTCCGGCACGGACAGCGGGTACACCCTGCCCCGAGGAGGACTGGTCCCAGGCTGGAGGTCAATGGGGCAGTCATAGGGGCAGTGAGGCGGAAGAGATTCAGCCTGTTTCTCAGAGAACACATCTGAAAAGTCCTGGTATTCGATAGGCAGACCTGGCAGCGGTCTGATAGGTGATTGAGAGACAACAGAAGGCACCGGGCGCGGTGCCAGCAGACAGAGATTTTGGCAGTCGGGATCCCAGTGCACGACCTCGCCGGTTCTCCAGTTCAGCGTGGGGGCATGGTGTTGCAACCAAGGAAGCCCCAACAGGATCGCTGACGAAGACCGGGGCAATACGAAGAATGAGATCCTCTCTTTGTGCAGGACCACCATGCGAAGAGACACCAGCTTGATCCTGTACCGAATGGTGTCACTGAGAAGTTCCCCATTGACTGAGGATATCACCAATGGTCTCTCCAAGCGATCCACTGGAAGTTGATACCGAGACACCAGGGCGGCGTGGATGAAATTCCCGGTCGAACCAGAGTCCAGAAATGCCGGGACTTGGAACACGAGTCCAGAGTCAGTCTTGACTTCCACTGGCATGGAAAGACGTGGAGAGGAAGAATTCACACCTAGGGACGCCTCCCTAACGTGGCCTAGGTGCGAGCATTTCCCGAACGCTGGGGACAGAGAGAACAGCCCATACGAAAATGGTCCGGGCTGGCACAGTACAGGTAAAACCTCTCATGGCGCCAATGGGACAACTCCTGCTCCGATATGTGGACTCAGTCTACCTGCATAGGCTCTTCCCTGGATGGTAGAGGAGGCGGCAGTGGGGGTCTCTGAAACACCGGGGCCAGACGGGGTAAGCGGCGGGGCCGCGGAAGACTTGCTTGCAGCGGCGGCCAAGGTGTAGCGAGGTACAGAATCGTCAGACGAGGTGTAGTCGGGGACAGGCAATAAGGTCAGGGCAAGCAGCAAAGGTTCATAGTCGAGAGGCGTAGGCAAGGAGATACACTACACGGTAAAGACGGAGACATCAAGAACGCTTTCTCAATAGGCTAGAGGCACTAAAGATCCAGCGGGGACGTTCCGGAAGTGAATACCTTATATAGGGTCAGCGACCGGCCAACAACCAATTCTGGGCACGCTGGCCCTTTAAATCAGAGGAACCCGGCGCGCACGCGCCCTAAGGAGCGGGGAAACACGCCACGGCCGGCAGGGACTCCGCATGGAATCAGGAGCGTGGGCTGGTAAGTCTGCCTGCACAGGATAACGAGTGCGCCCGCGGCCCGACGCTCGGACCGCGGCACCGCTCATCCCCGCAGCCGGGGAGGAGGCAGAAGTCCTGGTGAGCGCGAAGCCCGGTCGGGGGGCTACGGGACCACCGGTGACACAAAATTTATGCCTCTCTATCTTCTGATAGCCATAACTTTTTTTTCTCAATATAGAGATGTGTAAGGCATTTATATATGTTTTTGAGCGCTTTTTATTACATTGTATGTGCTGCGGGATGAACAAAAATCACATTTCTGTGACTGTTTATTTTAGGGTTTTTTACGTCGTTCACCGTGCAGGTTAATTAACATGACAGATTTATAGGGCGGGTCGTTACACACACGGCGATACCAAATATGGGTACTTTATATATATATATACTAATTTATTTTTGAATAAGTAAAATATTTTTGGGGTGATTGGAAAGGGGAAAAGGGCGATGTACGTGTTTTTATTTTATTTTTCATGTTTGTGTTTTACTGGTTTTTCATTTTTTTTACAATTTTAACTTTTTTTTTACTTTTTCACCTTTTTTTTACTTTTTCCCATAGGGAAAATCATTTTTATAATAGAAATCAATACACAGCTTACTGCTGTGTACCTGTTTCTATGACAACACAGGGCACGGCCGGACCCGGTGACATCACAGGCAGCCCGGAAGGCATTCTATACCTTCTGGGCTGTCTGTTAAGCAACAGCAGCTACACGATCGTGCGGCTGTGTCACCGACAGAGACACAGGAGAAGATCGCTCCTCCTTTGTCTCCCTTAGTTATTGCGACCTATCGGTCGCGATAATTAAGGAGTGAATGCCCTCCCCGCCCCGGGGTGATCTCCGGTCCGGGCCAATGCTGTGGGATGTCAGCTGTAATATACAGCTGACATACCGCAGTGATCGTGCAAATTCTGCTTTAGAGTTCGCACGATCTGCAGGACGTATGCATACGTCCAGATGCATGAACCCTCAAACCACCTGGACATTTGCATACATCCAGGGTCGTGAAGGGGTTAAATAATAAAAACTGGAGGCTGTGGCAGTAGATGAGAAAATTGGTAATTTTTGTTTTAATATGTTTATTGTTATTACATTTTTTTGGCACTTAGCTAAGTACCTCTGACTCAGTGGGGACCTGAGCACCCAGACCTCTACTGAATAAAACTTCTGACAGATCATTATACCATTCTATACATAAAAAAGTGGATTCAGCAGCACAACTGTGTCCAAAGGAGGTGTAGAGTCTCCAGCTTCTGAATCCATGGAGCAATATCGTAAGCCAAACATGTAAAGAAGGAGACAGCGTCCATAGGGCTGCAAAAGTATAAATCCTCCTCTAGTCTTCCATAAAAACTTGCAATATTTCGACCGCAAGGGGAGTCTTCCTCAAGCATACCACACAGTTCAATTTACAGACAATATACTGTACATAGTTATCAATTAGTGGCATTCAATCAAATTGCTAGACACTCCAACCCAAATAGAGGTCAAAACAAATTCTCCTCTCCAACTCTGTGCAACATGTCTGGTCAAGATGGCGATACATCAACAATGTGACAGGATGTGACCTCACAGAACAGGATGAGTAACATAAAGCAAAAACATATGGGAATTAAATCATCAATATGCAAACATAACCATTTACAAACAGTGGCCACAGGGTGGCAGCAAACACATCAAATATAGCATATAACATAATATGAATACAGTGATACATGCATGACTATTGAAAGCCATAGCTGGAAAAAAACACACTCCCCATTTTAAATCCATAGGCTTTCACTATATTTTCTATACTACTTAATACAGGATACAGGATACGGGTATATGGTGTTGCTTTACCCTTTATATAAACAAATGTCAGCCTTGCTAGAGACCTGTTGCTTTGTTCATCTATAAAAGCATTCATTTTGGTGGCCTTTTCAGACTGATCTTTGGGGTAGACCTTGTCAAAGCATACCTTCGCACAGTCTTTGGGACCATTCTTTCTTCCTCATATTTCCAGTGGTTATGGCTGAATCGTGAGCAGGTGGCTCTTAGCCATGCAATGTGTTGGCATTAGATGTTTGAGGTTGTGAATTGTTAGGAGATGAATAGGGATGCATAGCTGTAACGTGTCTGTCACTATTGCATTCAGCACACTCGATGACAGCCTTACAGTCTTTTGTAATGTGGTCTGAAGAAGTACAACACTTGTAACATGCTTCTTAAGAGTATCTCTGCATTCTTGCAATGTTTTAGCCTTAAGCTCTCAAGATTCTTTTAGAGCATGATGTATTTTTTGAATAAGGCTCATATATTTGGAGTCCCTTTCTTTAAGGACAGAAGTGTCCTGCCTTGTAGTGGAGGATGCTGTAAGTGGGACATTTGTCTTTTTAACAGATACTGTATGTTAGTTGTGTTATCATACCTTGAGCATGATGATGAAGCCAGTAGAGTAGATTCTGTGAACACAAAGCTGAGATCATTCTTCATCCAAGCTTGATCACTGATGAATCTAGAAAAATAGGAAAAAGGGGGAAAGACACATTGGACGACATATCCGAAAAGAGGCACCACCACGCCAGTTTTAGGGTGCATTAAACAAGTTTATACTGCACCCGAATGTATGAACTTGTTCATAAATCTGGCATGTGGTACGCCTTGCATAGCATAAAATAGCATATATTAGGTGCATAGCATATTTTATGCACATAGCTAGTATATCTTAGGCACAGTCAAATGTCGTGCCTGGCACAAACTGCATCTAGTTTTGGTGTACAACTGTTCATACATATATAGAATAGGGCTGACAGTTTTTTGCCACAAAATACACCCAAAAAATGTCACAGCTCAAATCTGATATGTCACCCATTGTGTTCTCTTTTGTATCTAGAGTCTTGGTCTAAATTTACCACCATCAAAACAGGGCCAATACACAACAAGAAAAAAGAAAAAGGAAGTGGTATACAATAGAAACGCCAAACACAACCACATTTACCCAAAAAAAGTAGAATACAAAATATTTTATTTAATTAATTCAACAATACTCAAATAAAATAAATGACAATACTGGAGAACTGAATAATACCGCTGAAGAGTACCCCCTATATAAAAAAATAAATATACACACACAGTATACTAGTATTAATAGAAACAATGAATGAAAATAACACATACCCCCTAAAGTGCATAAATCATAAGGTAAAGAAACATAACTTCCAATTAATACTAAGCAAAAAGTACAAAATTAGTAATACGTAGCAGGGGAATACAGACCAGCAGCACAGGAACACTTGTGGTTAACTTTGCTGCATCATTATTATGGCATGGGAGATAGAGATGGGCGAATTTCCCGAAATTCGTTTCGTTCACTTCGCCGAATTTCTCGGCAAAAAAAAATAACTCTTTGATTACTTCGGCAGATTACAGTTAAAAAAAGTATTTCCAGGATGACAGAGCCTGCCAGGGTGCTGTAGAACGCGTTGTGCATGCTTAATTATGCTAGAGGGAGCTTGGTTTGGTCTTCTTACTAGTTGTGTTTTAGTATGTCACCAGATGGACTGCGCGTCTTAGAATCGCTGGACTACTAAAATTCTCTGGCATTATGAGGGCAAACTGACAAAAAAACTGAAGGGGGAATGTAGCTGATAAAGTCATGAGAGCAGCTGGAAAACAACAAGTGAGGGCTCGGGTGGCAACATCAGTGAAGAGTGTGAGGTGCGGGTCGGCAGCAAGCAGAATGAGGTAGACAGTGGACATGACATTTGGAGGTGGCAAAAACAGAGTAGGCCACAGCGAGAGGCCAAGAGTGTATTAAAATTTTTTTTTTTTTTTTTATATTTTTTTTTTACCCCCCCCCCCCCCCCCCCCCCCCCCCCCCCCCCCCCCCCCCTTATTGAACACCCATGGAACAGTGGTGGGAGGTCACGGCAGACAGCCCACAGAGCAGCTTGAGGGACAGACTGTGGACAATGAACAGTGTGTAGGTCACGGCAGCAGCACAGCAACAGCAATGAGGTCAGGAACAGTGGCATAATGACACAGGGTGTAGGTCACGGCAGCAGCACAGCAGCAGCATGAGGTCGACAGTGGCAAACAAGGACATTTGGGAGGTGGCAATTAAACCAGGGAGTATGCCACAGAGTGGAAATGCACGTGTGTAGGTCACGGCAGCAGCCAGAGCAGGCAGGCATGAGGTCAGACAGTGGGCATAAAAAAAAATGACAGAGTGTGTAGGTCACGGCAGCAGCGACAGCGCAGGATGAGGTCAGACAGTGGCAAATGACATTCTGGAGGCTTGTAAAAACAGGAGTAGGCCACAGAGTGAAGACAAAGACTACGTGTGGAGGTACGGCAGCAGCCACAAAAGCAGCATGAGGTACAGACAGTGGCCAAATGGACACGTGTGTAGAAAATTCACGGCAGAGGCCAGAGCAGCAGCATGAGGTAAGACAGTGGCACATGACAGAGTGTGTAGGTCTCTAGAGCAGCACCGCAGCAGCATGAGGTAGAATTGGCACATTGGAATTTAGAGGAGGCAAAAACAGGAGTAGGCACAGAGTGGGACAATGTCACAGTGTGGAGGTCACGGAGCTGCCACAGCAGCAGTTGAGGTAGGCAGTGTCACAATTACAATGTGTGTAAGTCACAGGAGCAGCCACAACAGCTGCAATGAGGTCAGACAGTGGCACAATGACATTGTTGTAGGTCCGGCAGCAGCCACAGCAGCGCATGAGGTCAGATAGTGCACAATGACACAGGTGTAAAGGTAATGGCAGCAGCCACGCAGCAGCATGAGGTTAAGACAGGTGGCACAATGACTTTCTGGAGGTGGCAAAAACAGGAGTATGCTATAGTGGGACAGGGACACGTGTGTAGGTCTCACGGCAGCAGCCAGAGCAGCAGCATGAGGTTCAGACAGTGGGCAATGAAGAGTGTGTAGTCACGGCAGCAGCACAGCAGCAGCATGAGGTAGACAGTGGCACAATGAACGTGGTAGGTACGGGCAGCAGCCCAATAACAGCAGCATGAGGTCATACAGTGGGCACAATTGACACATGTGTAGGTCACGGCAGCCGCCACAGCAGCAGTAAGAGGTCAGACAGTGCACAATGACATTCTGGAGGTGTAAAATGGAGTAGGCCACAGAGTGAGGAACAATGAACATGTGGAGGTCACGGCAGCAGCCACAGCGCAGCATGAAGGTCAGGCAGTGGCACTTCACATTTGAGGTGGCAAAAACAGGTGTAAGCTCAGAGTGGGACAATGACATCAGTGTGTAGGCCTATAGGCAGCAGCCAAGAGCTCAGCAGCATGAGGTTAGACGTGGACAATGACAGAGTGTGCAGGTCACGGCAGCAGCAACAGCAGCTGCATGAGGTAGACAGTGGCACTATGACCACCGTGTGTAAGTTCACGGCTGCAGCACAACTGCAGCATGAGGTCAGACAGGGCACCTATGACTGTGTGTAGGTCACGGAGCAGCCCAAACAGCGCATGACGGTCAGACCAGTGGTCCACTGGACATTTGGAGGTGGCAAAAACAGGAATAGGCCAGCAGTGGGACAATGACCACAGTGTGGAGGTAACGGCAGCAGCCACAGCAGCGCCGAGGTAGACGTGGCACAATGACGTGTGCTAGGTCACGGCAAGCAGCAAGCAGCAGCATGAGGTCAGACAGTGGCACAATGACACAGTGGGTAGGTCACGGGCAGCAGCACAGCAGCTGCATGAGGGTCCGACAGTGGCACATGAATTTGCGGTGGCAAAAACAGGATGTAGGCCACAGAGTGGGACATGAAACTGTGTTGTAGGTCACGGCGCAGCCACAGCAGCAGCATGTGGTTCAGAAGTGGCAAATGACCACATTGTGTAGGTCACGGCAGGCAGCACAACAGCAGATGAGGTCAGACAGTGGCACATGACTGTGTGTAGGTCACGACAGCAAGCGCACAGAGCAGCATGAGGTCAGGAAGTGGACAATGATATCTGGAGGTTGGTAAAAAAACAGGAGAGGCCACAGAGAGAGACAATGCACAGTGTGGAGGTCAGGCAGCAGCCACAGGCAGCAGATGAGGGCAGACAGTGGCACAATACATTCTGGAGGTGGAAACAGGAGTGGACACTGAGCGAGCAATGACTCAGTGTGTAGGTCCGGCAGCTGCCAGAGAGCTGCATGAGGTAGAAGTGCACAATGACGAGTGTGTAGGGTCAGGGCAGCAGCACAGCACAGCACTGAGGTTCAGACAGTGGCCAATGACATTCTGAGGTGGCAAAAAACAGGAATAGGACACATCGGGCACTAATGACTGAGGTGGAGGTGACGGCGGCAGGAGCAAAGCATGAGGTCCAGAGAGTTGGCTTTATGACACTAGTGTGAGGTTCACAATGGCACAGCAGCCACGCAGCAGCATGAGGTCAGACAGTGGCAAAATGACACAGTGTATAGGGTCACGCAGCAGCCACAGCAGCTACCATGTGGTCAGACAGTGGCACAATGACTTCTGGAGGTGGCAAAAAACAAGAGTATGCACAGAGTGGACAATGACAACAGTGTGTAGGTACGGCCGCAGCCAGAGCAGCAGCATGAGGTTCAGACAGTGCAAAATGGAAGAGTGTGTAGGTCACAGCAGCTGCCACAACAGCAGCAATGAGGTCGAAAGTGGACAATGACACAGTGTGTAGGGTCTCGGCAGAGCCAAGCAGCAG
Source organism: Phyllomedusa bahiana (assembly GCA_025379985.1). Classification (NCBI taxonomy): domain Eukaryota; kingdom Metazoa; phylum Chordata; class Amphibia; order Anura; family Hylidae; genus Phyllomedusa; species Phyllomedusa bahiana. The sequence continues at coordinate 6,572 of JAODAL010043385.1, read as the reverse complement.
TCAAAGGTCAGCCAGGGACACAATGGACATTCTGGAGTGTAAAAAATGGAGTAGGCCACAGAGTGCGACAATGACACAGCTGAGGAGGTCAACGGCAGCAGCCACAGCAAGCATGAGGTCCATGGAAGTGGCACAATGACATTCTGAGGTGGCAAAAAACAGGAATAGGCCACAGAGTGGGACAATGAACAGTGTGGATGGTCACGGCAGGCAGCCACAGCATCAGATGAGTCAGGCAGTGGCCTCATTTCACATTCTGGAGGTGGCAAAAAAGGTGTAAGCCCTCAGAGTGGGACAATGACACGGTGTGTGGCCACGGCAGCAGCCAGAGCGAGCAGCATGAGGTCCAGGACAAGTGGCACATGGCACATTTGAGTGGCAATAAACAGGAATTAGCCACAGAGTGGGTCAATGACACAGTGTGGAGGTAGGCAGCGCCCCTAGCAGCAGCATGAGGGACTGTGGCACAATGACACAGTTGTTAGGTTTCACGGCAGCAGACCACAATGCAGCATGAGGTCAGACGGGCACATGACAGTGTTTGGACACGGCTGCAGCAGAGCAGAGATGAGGTCAGACAGTGGACAATGACCACCTTGTTGTAGGTCACGGAGCAGCCAGTAGAGCTGGCATGAGGTCAGCAGTGCACAATGAAGAGTGTGTAGGTCACGGCAGCTGCCCCAGCAGCAGCATGAGGTCAGACAGTGGCACTCAATGACACAGTGTGTAGGTCAACGCAGGCAGCCTCACAACAGCAGCATGAGGTCAGACAGTGGCACAATGACATTCTTGGAGGTGGCAAAAACAGGAATAGGCCACAGAGGGGACATGACACAGTGTGGAGGTCACGAGCTGGCAAGCCACCGCAGGCAGCATGAGGTCAGACGTGGCACAAAGACACGTGTGTAGGTACGGCAGCATCCACAACAGCTGCATGAGTCAGCAGTGGCACAAGGACCAGTGTGTAGGTCACGGCAGTAGCCACAGCAGCAGCACGAGGTCAACAGTTGCACAATGACACAGTGTGTAGGTCACGGCAGCAGCTAAGCTGCGCATGAGGTCAGACAGATGGCACCAAAGGAACATTCTGGAGGTGGCAAAAACAGGAGTAGGCCACTGAGTGGGACAATTGACACAGTGTTGGTGGCCACGGGCGCAGCCGAGAAGCAGCATGAGGTCGACAGTGACACATGACAGAGTGTGAGTCGGCTGGGTGGCAATACAGCCCTGGTAAAGTATGGTTGGTGGGCAGGATGGAGAAAACTGTCAGAGATGTGTGGCATAGGTGGGTGGCGGCATCAGAATTTTGGCTGAGGCAGGTAGTTTGAACCCACAGACTCATTTCTAACAGTTTGGGTGGGCGGTCATAGGTGATGTAAGTCTGATGAACTAAGGCATTGGTGTGTGAAATCTGCCGATCACGACACGCCTGATTCATCTTTGACAAAGGTCAGTCTTTTCACATTTCCCGTGGAAAGCGGGTTCTCCTTGGGTGGTAACGATGGCCCCGCCGCACTGGAACCCTGCTACTGATGCCACAATACTGGTGGGCAGGACAGCTTCTCCCACTGCAAACCTGGCAAGTTGCGGCACACATCCAGTATGCTGCCCAGTAGTCCAGCGGTCTTCTAAACTGGGGGTGGCATGGTGCTTTACCAAAGTAGGCCACCACCTGTTGGTTCAGGGTCTGCTCAGGTCCTGCTGCTGCTGTGCTTGCGACCTTGACCTCCTCACTAGGCGGGTGAAGGAAGCTGCTAATCAGTGACTCCAGATTAGGTTGCTGCTGATGGAGTGGTTCTGCTCCGACCCCCCCCACTTCCCCGGCTGCCAGGAGTAGGTATGTGAGCGCTGAAGAACCCGGTCAGACCTGTCAGAGTGGGCGCTGGCAACTATGGGCAGCGGCCAACTGATACGGTGGGGGGATTTCCCTTTAGTATTTTGAGTTTGTCTCCCTCTCAATAGCTGGGGAAAAAGGATCCCATTTTGGACGTAGCGATGGTCCAATGGGTTGGAGATCAGAAAAAAAAAAAAAAGTGCATCCCCTCATGCCGGATTGCTGACATTCGGCTGTCATAGCAGGAAATCAGCATGCTGCGGGCCAATTGCAACATAGTGAATCCGTGGGGCTCCCTGCCTCCATCTCACTGTATAATGCCACGGTGCTTGGGGTCATCTGCCTCGTTTCCTCATTTCCATCTAGCTCTCCAGATGCTCCTGCTCCTCATCTCTTGTCACCTGGGTGAAAAATCCCTCATTTCAACCAGACATGCTTATGTTCAATGTCCTCTCTTCCTCCTCCAGTTCAGTCCCACGGTCTCATGTGGCACGAAGATGTAGTCGCCCGTCTCCTTCCCCTGCACAGACAGATTTTTCAGCATCTGTTACCGGACATGAAGCAGTGGAATGACGGTATTCATCCGTCAGTCTGGCGTTGACAAATTTAACGTTCCTCTCAAATGCGCCTCAACAAACGGCATGTGTCAACGCATGAGCTGCCCTGGCTGTCATCAAGGTACAAGGGGAGTACTTCTGTTTCCTGGATCATCAAAAAATCGGTAATGGCCTTTCTTGTTCATTACCGTCGGTCCTACATGTGCAGGGATGGGAATCCAACGGGTGGAAACAGGCGCTATCAGAGTGTGGTGGGGGAGGCCGGTTCTTGTCGCTGCAAATCGGGAGGGTGTTTGGTTTGTATAATGGATAAAGTGCATGCACAGTTTCCTGGCCATTTTCGAAATGTTCTGAAGATCGGTGGAAAGGACTTAGGAACTTTTCACATAGATTTGATCAGTGCGCATGCAGGGGCATGGACCATCCCTCCTCTGTGCAGCATCAATCTTTTATTAAAATATACAATAAGCGGTCTACCATGGTTCCTCCATTGTGCCATCACCAGGGTTCGATTTGCAGTTGGGGGAGAAAGCAACACTTGATTTACTTCGCTGAGAGCGGAGCAGTTCCTACACTGTGTGACTTCGTTGCCGAGGCTAAGCCAGGTGTGCATGCGTGACAACGTCTGTGCCCTAACATTGTGGTATGATGGAGCAGTCCTTGTGGAGGATGAGATGGTGGTGGAGAGGAGGAGGCGGACATTGACGCAGGAGCCGCAGTTTGACAAGGAGGAGGAGAAAAGCGCTCCGTTTCCTGTCCAATTGTTGGTGTGCTGTGGCACGGAAGCACATCACCCAGGGGCCGTAAAGGACATGTACGGGCCCTGAGTAGTTACAGCTCCAGACGTCCAGCTGCGTGCACCTTGGAACATACGGAGAAGCTCAAGGATGACCACTTCTGTTCTACATATTTTATGAAGTGCTGGTTCTGCATTTTGTAAAAGAAATTAAGGCTTGGAAGTATCCATCTGGCTCGAGGCACAAGCCATTAGTTCTCTGAACGGGGCAGAGTCACACCATTTGGGAAAGGGAGGGACTGCAGTAACAAAACTTGGATAGGAGCTCGGGCCCCCCTGTCAGCTGTGCACCTTAGGATGGTTGGACGCATACTGTTGTCTCTTTGCATCGCCTCAACTGATTGACTGCTTGGCCATGAGTAGCGAGGAGAGAGCATCTGGACTGGGAGATGCTGTCAAAGAGAAACAGCTCCCTTCTGCAGAGGTGGTGGAGCCTTGACTGGCTGCAATGGCATGCGTGCCACTGGGCGCTGCTGCTGCTGCTGTTGCGGCGGCGGCAGGATGGACCACCACATCTGAGCCACGTTTCTCCCAGGCCACCGGATGGTGACGCTGCATGTGTTGACGCAGGGCCGTGGTGCCAACGTTAGCTCCCTGCCATGCTTCACTTTCTGCTAACAGATTCTATATATACCCATATTCGGCTCCTCCGGTGTCTTAGCAAAGAACTGCCACACCGCTGATATCGGATTTTACCGCCAACGCTTCCGCACTGAGTGACTACTGCCGCCACTGCCTCGCTGAGCCCTGTGCGCTACTTTCTTGACCTGCGAAGCGGTTTTTTACCCCGTGCCGCTTGGCTCCCAACTCACACTGCTGCTACCTGTTGACTCACGCCACACGACCCACTTGCTGGCTGCGCCGCTGCCTGACCGCAAAGCTGACGCCCTCTTCTCCTGACGATGATGAAGCCCTTGGCTCAGCGGCTCCCAAGTGCGGTCGGCTACATCATCATCTATTTGTGTTTCATCGTCACTGCTGTCCTCATCACCGGTCTTGGTATGCAGAGGCTGACCCCTCACAACATGACCTTCCATGCCACTCTCAACATCTATACTTTGCCGCCTACTGCAAGAAGCAGGGGATATTGGCCCCATTTCTTCGCTGCCAAGTAGCTGCTGACTGCCCTCCTCAAATTGTTCATCCTCGCTATATAGTGGCGCTGAGCCCAGACCACATAGTAGATCTCTGGCTGAGGGAACCGGATGGGACAGAGGCGGGTTGAGGACAGGTGAGGGCCGCTGACCCGCTCCCGGGCCATGCCAACTAAGGGTTGTGTCTGACGTTCCCACCGACTCTTGGCTGGGGTTGTCAGATGTCATCTGGGAGAAAGTGGATGACCTAGTCAACCAATCAAGAACCATTGGGCTGCTGAACAACACGGCCGCTAGATGACAGCGGCAGTTCTGGCCTCACCGAGTGACCCCTGCTGCCGTCCCTTGCTGTGCTGCGACCTGGGCCTGGAATGTTTGTGCCTCTGCCACTCGCAGGTGAGGAGCCTGCCACCTCTCTGTCTGACATACTGTTTGTTCTAAAATGTACAGACACTGTTTGATGAAGATATCTGTATATGATAAATACACACCCTGTATTTGACGCCAAACGAACCCAGTAACAAGCTTGGTAACCCTTGGATATAAATTGCGCTCCACAAATGGGCAGGAAAATTGTTCTTGTAGCGTGTTAACTGTTTTAGCACAACAGGTAATTAAAACTTGGTGATTAGCTACAGATTTTTGGCGTGAAAAACGTTCTTGATACAACTGAAAACGCTAATTACCCTGGATTAAATCGCAAGAATGAGCACACAACTAGATTTGTGCGGTTACAATGGGTGTTTTTTACGCACACAAAGAGATAAAATTGTAATAACTTGCTGTGAATAGCTAAGAAAAATTATATATTTGCGTGAAAATGACGTTTCTTGATCCCCCAGCTAAACAACGCTAATTACCCCTGGATGAAATTGCGCCAACAATTGACCACCACAAACTAGTAGCTTGTAGCGTTTTACAATGCTGTGTTTTTTTACGCTACACAAAAGAGATAAAAGTGTAATTAACCTTCGCTTTTGAATTATGCTACAGGAAAATGTATATATTTGGCGTGAAAAATGAGGTTTCTTGGATCACCACAGCTGAAAACAACGCTTAATTAACCCTGGATGTAAATTGCGCCAAAAGAATTGAGCCACCACAAACTAGTAGCTTTGTAGGTGTTACAATGCGGTGTTTTTTACGCACACAATAAGAGATAAAATTGTAATATAACCTTTGCTTGTGAATTATGCTACAGGAAAAATGTATATATTTTGGCGTTGAAAATGACGGTTTCTTGGGATCACCACAGCTGAAAAACAACGCTTAATTAACCCCTGGATGTAAATTGCACGAAAGAATGAGCCACCACAAAACTAGTAGCTTTGTAGCGTGTTACAATGTGGTGTTTTTTACGCCACACAACAAGAGATAAAAATTGTAATTAACCTTTGCTTGTGAATTATGCTACAGGAAAAATGTATATATTTTGGCGTTGAAAATGACGGTTTCTTGGGATCACCACAGCTGAAAAACAACGCTTAATTAACCCCTGGATGTAAATTGCGCCAAACAATTGAGCCACCACAAACTAGTAGCTTTGTAGCGTGTTACAATGGCGTATTTTTTACGCCACACAACAAGAGATAAAATTGTAATTAACCTTCGCTTGTGAATTATGCTACAGGAAAATGTTTATATTTTGGCGTTGAAAATGACGGTTTCTTGGAGTCACTACAGCTGAATAACAACGCTTAATTAACCCCTGGATGTAAATTGGCGCCAAAGAATTGAGCAGCCAAAATGAAGTGGTATTTGTATTGTAAAAAACGCTGTTTCTTTAAATGAATACAACAGGAACTGGCTTAGATCCCCCTTGGATATTCAATGTGCTGTGAGCAGATAGGATTTAAATTGTATATGCAGCTGCAGTGGACGCACACTGGATTTCAGATCCAATACCCAAAAAATCAGAAATAGACGTTAAGAGAACAGTCTCTGAGACAAGCTGAGACACCCCACAAAATTCGCTGTATAAAAATCAGTTCTTCAGTAACAATCAGCCGCGGCAGTACCTTCCCTGATCAGTACAGTGAGAGCGGTATGAGCTCCCAGCGTTGTGCCCGGACTTATATAGTGCGGTGACGTCACAGAATCCCGCCGGTCGCTGATTGGCTTCATCTCTGCACATGTCATACAGGCTATGCCCTTCTTCCTCCCAGAGTGATTTGCCCCATTTAGCACCATGTGCTCGCAGCCATTTTATCAATCAAAAGCACACACTCGTTCACCCGAAGTCCCCGAAACTTCGACTTCGTTCAGAACCGAAGTTTTCCTTTTAAAAAAAT
>JAODAL010043384.1:0-33889 GCA_025379985.1 Phyllomedusa bahiana | reverse complement strand
AAGGTCACTGTATGGTGGTAATATACAGTTGCAGAGTTTTGTACACTGGGTACCCATTATGGTATTTGGAGGTATATACGTCGCAAGCCTGTGTACACTGGTGTCTACCACTATATGGTTACTGTATGAAGGTAATATACAGTCTGCAGAGCCTGTGTACACTGGTATATAGCACTATATGGTTACTGTATGAAGGTAATATACAGTCTGCAGAGCCTGTGTACACTGCTGTCTACCACTATATGGTCACTGTATAGTGGTAATATACAGTCTGCAGAGCCTATGTACTTTGGTATCTATCACTATATGTCCACAAATATAAAAATATGACCAAAGTTTGACTGGACGTGGCACACTGGCCTGTGTTGGAGTCTCTCACCTTCCGGCCATATACTGCACATCAAAAAAATCACAATCAGGCCATAGACATCTTGACGATTTCTCGGAACTTTGTTTTTCTTGGAAAGAGGTCATAGAATCTTAGAACAACGAATATGATGACATAAATAGAGATTTCATAAAACCTGTGGTACGTCCAATTCTTAATGTCCTTATTCCTCTGGATAGGCTCCCATAGTAGTCCAGATCCTTATAGATTAATTGCAGAGACAAACATATTGACCATGGAGGTAATCGACCGCCAGGCATGCCCATAATGGGAGGACTAACCTTAGTGACGCCTCCAAAATGTTTCCCCTGGTGTTCGGTTACCTCCATGGTCAATATGTTTGTCTCTGCAATCAATTTATACTGATCAGGACTACTATGGGAGCCTATCCAGAGGAATAAGGACATTAAGTGCGACATGTATGTACAGGGCTGTGACAGAAATCTTGGGTTTTTTCAGCCCTAGATCTTGCGCACTCCAAAATCAAGCGCATGACCGAGCGCCCGCGGCACTTTATAATACGCCAGATTTCGTAGGGTGTGCGGGAGGCGGGGCGCACTACAACCGTACGAAGCTGCACATTTATATCTTCAGTGCGGCAAATCCAGGTGCATTACTGCTGGAACAGGTAGAGCACTTTACAAGTGGTTTACCTGAGCCGGAAGTGTTGCTCTGTAGCTAGAAAGCGCTAAATCTATGACCCACAGTGGAACAGGTTAATAGATTCAGGTACATTCTACACTACTAATGCGCACACAAAAAAAATGGCTTCTGAGCCCCAAAAATAATACAGGTCACCCTAAGAATTAGATGTATCACAGGTTTTATGAAATTTCCATTTATGTGATAATGTTCATTGTTCTAAGATTGTATGAGCTCTTTCTAAGAAAAGCATAAAGCTTCAAGTATATAAGTAAACGTCAAGATGTCTATGGCCTGATTGTGATTGATCTATCACTATATGGGCAATGTATGGTGGAAATATTGGTAGTTGTGTAATGGTTTAGGTTCATGTACAGTTAAGTGGTGTCTCCCAGCTCTTCTGGATGCTGCATAGGCTAGCCAACACTTTAGGAAAGCTGGGTGACACCAAACCCCTCAATTAGCAGTCTTCCAGACTCTCCGCTTCACATATCCCTGATGGCTACTTTCAAAAGTTGGCAAGTATGGTCATAAGTCAGTAAAGGGTTGACGGACATCTTGGCCTTTTACTGACCACCTGGCACACCACACCCCTTTGAGGGCAGTCATAAGGCTAAGGTGGCCTTTATCAAAAATGAGTATGATAGCCCTGCTTTACATCTATGCCTCTAACCTATGCCAATTATTACGCTGATGCCTCTACCCTGTGCCCGTAACTGTATTGGTCATCCATTCACTTTAGAATGCAAATTAATCTTCTCACTCTTACCCAATAAGGCAACACTAAACATAATCTATTGGTGTTCCCCTCTCTAATCTCTCCTCCCTTCACATCAAATATAGAGATGTCCACAAAGCCTAATGGCATTTACCCTGAAGTCAGGGACAGGAGAGACACATATGCTGCTGCTGTGTTCAGCTTCTAGAGGATTGTCCAAACTGATAACTAGTAACAAATTGTGCTGGCTTAAGTAGGTCTAGGTCAAGTTAAGAGAGATTGAAATACCAAGTATGTAAGAAATTTGAAGATGCTATCCAAGGACGACATGTCCCATTAGGGTTGTGCCATTTTTTGGGTGTAAATGGCACCATAAAACTGTTGACGCCGTATTCTCTAAATAAATGAACTGTTGTGCACCAAAACTAGGGGCATTTAATGCCAGGCAGGACACTTTTGAATGCACCTAAAGTAGGTGCATCAAATATGCTCGCAATTATATGCTATGCGCCTTTTTTTTTTGGTATACGCCTATATTAGGTGCATGAAATATGCTATGCAAGGCAGACCACACACCAGATTTTTTGACAGGTTCATTCAGGAGCACTATACACTCATTTAATGCGCCTTAAGATTGGCGTTGAAGCGCCTCTTTTCTGACATGTTGCCCCAAGTGTTTTCCTTGTCTAGTCATAACTGTGAGACAGCATAGTGACTTAGTGGTTAGCAGGATAAAGCACGGAGGCTCAGTGGTGCAGCACAGTAACTCAATGGTTAGCATGGTGCAGCACAGTGGCCCAGTGGCTTGCACGGTGCAACACAGTGGCTCATTGGTCAGCATGGTGCAGCACAGTGGCTCATTGGTCAGCATGGTGCAGCACAGTGGCTCATTGGTCAGCATGGTGCAGCACAGTGGCTCAGTGGTCAGCACTGTGAAGCACGGTGGCTCAATAGTTAGTATAGTGCAGCACATTGGCTTGATGGTCAGTACAGTGCAGCACAGTGGCTCAGTGGTTATTATGGTGCAAGACGGTGGCCCAGTGGTTAGCACTATTGCCTTGAGGCGCCAGGGTCTTAGGTTCAATAGCAACCAAAGACAGGACGGAGTTTGTATGTTCTCCAGATGTTTGTGTGGATTTTCTCTGGTTTTTCCTACGCTCCAAAATCTTACAGATAGCTTAATATTGAATTTAGACCATAGACCCCCCCATGGGGTCATAGACCAATGTGAATGATGACATCTCTTATACAGTGCTGTGGAATATGATGGTGCTATATAAATAAATATGTCTTTCACTAGACATAAGTAGATCTGTGGTTTGCAGGTAGAATATTCCTATGACTTGCATGGTCTAAGGTTTGTTGAAGAAACTTAGAAGTTGCTGGAGCTAAAGTTTTAGTGAATGAAGTCACAAATTGTCAAGAAATGCAAAGGAACCACACCTCTCCTGCCATTAATCACTCATGACCCCATTAGAAGCGAGTACATACTGTAGTAAAATTATTGATCATCTTTATATTTTATCTACTCGTTGACTATGACTGTAACTTATCAGAGATACAAGTACAGGAGGCAGGTGTAATTTAGTCCATTTTGGCCAAGTTTGCATTTTCTGTAAGTAATGAATGACCCTCATCTTCAGGGCATGAGTCCGGACTCCATAGATCACAGGGTTGAACAATGGTGGAACGATGAGCGAGGGGACAGAGAGAAGAACATGGATAATAACCGGGAGCTTAATACTGCCCAACCTGTACCTGATGAAAATGAATAAAAACCCAACTAAAAAGATGGAAAAGTTGAGTAGATGGGTGACCAGGGTGTGGACGGCTTTCTGCCGGGATTCTCCGGACATGTTCAAGCAGACAACAAATATCTTCAGATTGGAGAAGATGGTGGAAAAGATGGTGACAGATAAGTAGACGATGCCCATAGATGCAGAGAAGAGTTGACTGATGGAAGAGTCAACACAGGAGAGGACAACCAGAGACATATTGTCACAGAAGACATTGTTTATTCTGTTCCCGCAGACTGGAAGCTTCCATGTTAGGAACACTCCTATAAGTACAAGTACGAAGGCCACTATGAATGACCCAACGATGAGGTTCATGATCCTCTCATTAGTTATCAAGATGGCATATCGAAATGGGTGACAGACGGCCAAATATCGATCATACGCCATGATGGTGAAACTGTTCATTTCATAGACACCAAACAGAGAAACACACAAATTCTGAGCGATGCATTGACCATGAGTGATGGTCGTGGAGGAGGAGATGAGGTCAACTATCAACTTGGGGAAAAATGATGAACTACCAAAAATTCCATTGAGGACCAGATTACTTATGAGGATGTACATGGGTTCATGTAACCTGGTATCTGTGACTACGACAAACACAATGATAATACTTAAGAGCAGAATGAATGAATACAGGACAATGGAGAGGACACAGTACAGATATCTTAGTCCCTCCATCTGCACAAGCCCCAGGAGGACCAGATTGTTGCTGATATTCAATGCATTTTCCATGTCGCCTTTGTCCAAACTGGAGATGATTAAACATAAGACCCTGAACAAAAGAGAAAGAGAAGTTTGAGTTAATTTTGTCCAAAGATCTGCTCAGATTTGTTTTGGTCTAAAACAATTAATTCAATTTCCAAAGTTCTAATCAACACCGGGAACCAATACAGATTTAGTGACATAAATGACAACTATGAGTGAAGAACTATCAGTGCAAAGATGTGGATCCTTGACTTAGTTAATTCAAATCTTCAACAGCAAGTACAGGATGAAATTTTTTCTTAACATGGACATATTTCGAGAGGGCCCAACTTGATGGAGAAGAATATTCTGGACAGTGGAGGTGAAGAAGAAAGAAGATGGTGAGGATCATTAATGATATAGATGAAGACGGGGTGGAAATCAAGAACAGGTCAGGAAGAAACCTAAAGACCTGATAAGAAGATGGTAAGGCCTAAGCAAATACTATTCATGTTGTCAAAACTGGCTTGATCCTTGATTTAGCAAAGCCAAGCCTTAAATTGAAATTATCAGACTGAACATAAATCTTTATTGTGGACATGTTTCCATTGTGGGTCAATGAAGAAGACAATTCTTGCCAGAAGAGGAAAAGATAAAGAAGGTGACCAACAACGAGATGAATTGAGGTGACCACAAAAACCATAAACATCTCAACAGGAATCCTAAAGACACAAAGGAGAAGAGATGAAATTCTGGAGAAACACTGTTTATATAATCAATGGAATCTAAAGGGAATGTTTGCTATGGACAATCTCTTTCCTAGGGGTCAAGTGAGTTCTCTATGTTTGGGAAACAAGGTCAGACACCGCTACAAAGGATATATTTTACACCAGAAGACCAGTGGCCTCCAGGCATTATGTGGACGCCATGCACAATCCCTTTAAGTGTCATTGAGTCATTGGAGTCATCAATACATTGACATACAACACTAAACATATTATACAGGGATTTTTGATAAAAAAATTATATTCTGGAATAATTTTTTGTTAAAAATCCATTACTTGATGACTCATATATGGATCATTCACAATATTGCTATGATCCTTATCTTTGATCATGAGCAAATCAGTAGCATTGAGGTAAAACAATAAAGGGTCTACTCTTATACTCTACAAAACTGATGCAGAGTTAACCATTTTTGGTATCATGGCTGTCAGCAGTGTGTTACTGGCCCTTTTAGAAGTTCCTCTATTTTTAGCCTTAGCCATGATTCTGTTTGGAGCACAGTGGGTTAAGTCCTTGGTCCAATCCTTGTTCCTCAGTTATTGCCTGTGATTGCTCCTGTGTCCTGGCTATTCTGTCTGTGTGGATATGCTATTACGTTGTGTTTCTCTGGTTCTGGACTTTGGCTCATATTTCAGTAAGTCTTCTGCTCTCTGATTTAGTACTGCATTTCCTCCTGGTTTGACCTTGGCTTGCCTGACATTAATTATCTATTTGTTTTCTGTTTTGTCCATGTCCTGTTTGTCTGTTGTCTGTCTGCTCCCTGTTTTGGCCAGGGTTTGTTCAGGATAGGTTCCTGTGCAGAGTCACCTTTTCTGGGGAGGTTGCTTTGCTGTAGGCAGGGTGAGCCAGGGAGGTGCCAGAGGTATCTTTGTGAAAGTTGTAAAAGTACAGAAAAAATAGAAATTATAACTTACATTAGTTCGCTTGAATATTGGAAACCATGAATGCCAACATGTACTGAGACAACCTGAAGCAGAGCATGACCCCCTCCCTTCTGGGCCACTGTAGGTATATATGCCACCTGTAGGTATACATCCCCTGTAGCTGTATATTCCCCCTGCAGCTAAACATCTCTCTGTAGGTGTATATGCCTCCTGTAGGTATAAAGCACCTGGTAGTAATATACGCCTCCTGTGGGTACATATCCCCCTGTAGCTGTATATGCCCCCTGCAGGTATACAGCTCCCTATAGCTATACATGCCCCCTGTAGGTATATAACACTCTGTAGATATAAAGATCCCTGTAGAAAAAAATTATAAAAAATTATACCTCTCTCCGCTTCCCCGCTGAGGAGCTGGCTCTGGGAGCTGGTATCCGGTGGAGGGGCGTGACATCATCATGCCATCTACGCCAGGACATTGCTCCCGGCATCTCTTAAGCCTGAATCCTAGGGCCTAAGCCCTGGACTTTGAGCCTAGGAGATGCAGCGGTGGAGGATGCGTGAGAACATCGCTCACAGGAGTATTCAGTCTGCAGTGGAGGGATAGCTACCGGCTCTCTGTTCCACCATATTTATCAACTGTATGCGTGTCCTGAGGATATGCCTACAGTGAAGAAGATGCAACGGGTCCGAGCTTGCATACCGATGTGCTGCCTAGACCTGCCAAAGGGGATGAGTGCTGCCCAGAGCTGTGTGCCCTCTGGGGCTGTGTGCGCCCTGGGGCGGGTTCCCAACCGGGTTTCCACCCCCTACCTAATAAGGCAACCCTGGCTGAAAAAAAGTGGAGCTGACCATTTACTGCTAGGTTTGGTTTTAACACCTTAAGGTCATGCCCCAATATTTCATCCTTGTAGATAATATAGTAAGTGTGTAGGGTGTAATGAGCAACAAAGACCAAAGCCAGAGTATCCTGAGAGGTTCACCTCCAGTCTAGAGACAATCTACCAGTATTCTTAGATTGTTCTATACTGGTTCTTCTCAATGTCACCATAAAGTGTAAGCCTAGAACAGAAACTGCTTCAAGGGTTGTCCCCAACCTACACATTGATGGTACATTGCTAGTATGGCCATCAAAATCTGGTCCCACCTCCGAGACCTGCACTTTTCTTGGGTATGGACCCTCAAAAGTTTTGGTTTAGAATGGAGACCCGGTCTGACTTGCTCATGACCCTCCATTCTGTTCTTTGGGAGTTCTGAACATTCTGCTGTGAACTTCCATAGAACAGACTGGAGAGATGTGCGGAAGCTTGACCGGATCTCCATTCTGAGCCGACACTTTTCAGGCTCTGGCTCCAGAGGTAGATGTAGATCACTCTTTGATGGTATATCCTAGCATTTGCCATCAAAGTCTATGGTGGAAACACGCCTTTAATGAAGGTAATGACCTGTCACTAATGCTAGAAGCAAATACATGACTCGCGTCCTTACTGTACCTCGTATCCAGGGGTCTCTGCAGGCCGGAGTCATACTTAGTGTCTGAGTATTTATACACTGTATATATAGGGGAAATGCTGAAGAGCGATCTCCCGAGAGAGGCCAACCCTCCAGACGAGCGAGTGCAGGAAACAGCAGTAAATGAGGCTGGGAATAAGCTGACGCAATGGGAAACAGAGATGAGAGTATTTCATAGAGTTATTAGATTTGTAACGAAGTGTAATATACCATCCTCTTTCATCTTCTTATATCCTAATAGGTTGTTAGCTCTTGTGATCAGGACCCTCACTCCTCTTTTGTCCTCATACTTCCCATGGATTGTAAGCTCTTGTGATCAGGACCCTCACTCCTCTTGTGTCCTCTATCTCCTCATAGATTGTAAGCTCTTGTGATCAGGACCCTCACTCCTCTTGTGTCCTCTATCTCCTCATAGATTGTAAGCTCTTGTGATCAGTGCCCTCACTCCTCTTGTGTCCCCTCTATCTCCTCATAGATTGTAAGCTCTTGTGATCAGGACCCTCACTCCTCTTGTGTCCTCTATCTCCTCATAGATTGTAAGCTCTTGTGATCAGGGCCCTCACTCCTCTTGTGTCTCTATCTCCTCATAGATTGTAAGCTCTTGTGATCAGGACCCTCACTCCTCTTGTGTCCTCTATCTCCTCATAGATTGTAAGCTCTTGTGATCAGGACCCTCACTCCTCTTGTGTCCTCTATCTCCTCATAGATTGTAAGCTCTTGTGATCAGAGCCCTCAATCCTCTTGTGTCCTCTATCTCCTCATGGATTGTAAGCTCTTGTTATCAGGCCCTCACCCTCTTGTGTCATCCATTTCCTCATAGATTAACTCTTGTGATCAGGCCCTCACTCCACTTGTTCCCATATTCCCATGGATTGTAAGCTCTTGCGATCAGGGTCCTCACTCCTCTTGTCTCCGCTATCTCCTGATAAATTGTAAGCTCTTGTGATTAGAACCATCAATCCTCTTGTGTCCTCCTATCTCCACATAGATTGTAAGCTCTTGTGATCAGGGCCCTCACTCCTCTTGTGTCCTCTGTTTCTTCATAGATTGTAAGCTCTTGTAATCAGGTTGCTCACTCCTCTTGTGTCCTCTATCTTCTCATAAATTGTAAGCTTCACTGCCTCATCGAATGCGATGGTCTGTTCCTGGGTCGTCTGCCATCTGGTATTTTTAAGATGGCAAGGGACCAATATCCATGGACCTTTCCATCCTGATAGTATCAGGCTGTAGCTGTCGTTTTTTCTTGGCTAGTCATGGAAAATGGGAGGATAAAGAACAAAATGATGTGGGGTTCCCTTGTTTTTCATAACCAGCCAAGGTAAAACTGGCAGCTGCAGGCTGATACTATTAAGATGGAAAAGTCCATGAATATTTTTCCTTTCCCACTCTAAAAATACCAACCCGCAGCCGCCTTAGGAGTGGAACATCACTTTAGATGGTTCCATTTCTGATGCTAACTAGTGTTGATTGAACCGTTCGAGAAAAGTTAAGTTCGAGTTGAAAATCTCGATTTTCTTGTACTTTTGAGTAAATGTGCAAATTTGACATGGCGTTCGACACGCCATTTTAATACTTTTCAGCACTTTTCTGCACTTTTGGCGGCCATCCAATCAGTACACAGCACAGAGAAGTGTCAAAAACGTCATCGCTGAGGTGTAGGGCTCTCACTGTCTGAGAAAATCACATGACCAATGTCATATATATTTCTCTGTATTGCATTCTGAACGCCATTTTCAGCTCACTCTCTGTTCTGTACAGACTGCTCTCTGTCTGCTTGCTTGTATGTAGGTACAAGATTTGTTTATTAGCAATTTTAGACCGGAAAAGCTGCTATTTAGATTAGGTAGGTAGGTAGTTAGGAGGGTGTGCAGCAAGCTTAGGAAATCATATACAGCAATTTGGGATTTCTGGCTGCATCGTTCCCACACCCAGGAGCTGTTATTTACTGAGTGGAGAAAACTTCATTTTTGCACTTTTGGGGGGTTCAATAATTGTATAACGCACCGTCTCCAAATTTCCTATACAAGGAAATATATTCTAAATAGTGGTTGGTTGGTGAAAATTATACTGAGTGGAGAAAACTTCATTTTTTGTAGTTTTGGGGGCGAAATACCTTTCAAATATACCGTGTATTATTGTCATACAGATATATATCCAGGGAAAAGAGTTCTCTATGTTGCTAAATCTTACTCAATGCTAAAAACTGTAATTTTGCCAGATTTTAAGTCCACATAACCCTGAACTATACCAGTGCGTTATTGTGTTCCACATATACAGTGGGGAAAAAAGTATTTAGTCGGCCACCAATTGTGCAAGTTCTCCCACTTAAAAAGATGAGTGAGGCCTGTAATTGACATCATAGGTCGACCTCAACTATGAGAGACAAAATGAGAAAACAAATCCAGAAAATCACATTGTCTGATTAGGAAAGAATTTATTTGCAAATTATGGTGGAAAATAAGTATTTGGTCAATAACAAAAGTTCCTCTCAATACTTTGTACTATTTCCTTTGTTGGCAAGGACAGAGGTCGGACGTTTTCTGTCTTCACAAGGTTGGCCCATTCCTCCATGCAGATCTCCTCTAGAGCAGTGATGTTTTGGGGCTGTCGCTGGGCAACATGGGCTTTTAACTCCCTCCAAAAGTTTTCTATGAGGTTGAGATCTGGAGACTGGCTAAGCCACTCCAGGACCTTGAAATGCTTCTTACTCCTTCGTTGCCCTTGCGGTGTGCTTGGGATCATTGTCATGCTGAAAGACCCATCCACATTTCATCTTCAGTGTCCTTGCTGATGGAAGGAGGTGTGCAGTCAAAATCTTACGATACATGGCCCCATTCATTCTTTAATGTACACGGATCAGTCGTCCTGGTCCTTTGGCAGAGAAACAGCCCCAAAGCCTGATGTTGGCCGCCCCCCCATGCTTCACAGTAGGTCTGGTGTTCTTTGGATGCAACTCATCATTCTCTCTCCTCCAAATACGACGAGTTGTGTTTCAACCAAACAGTTCTACTTTGGTCTCATCCTACCATATGACATCTCCCAATACTCTTCTGGATCATCTAAATTCTCTCTAGCAAACTTCTGATGGGCCCGGACATGTTCTGGCTTAAGCAGGGGGACACGTCTGGCACTGCAGGATCTGAGTCCCTGGCGGTGTAGTGTGTTTCTGATGGTAGCCTTTGTTACGTTGGTTCCAGCTCTCTGCAGGTCATTCACTAGGTCCCCCAGTGTGGTTCTGGGATTTTTGTTCACTGTTCTTGTGATCATTTTGACCCCACGGGGTGAGATCTTGCGGGAGCCCCAGATGGAGGGAGATGATCAGGGGTCTTGTATGGCTTCCATTTTCTGATTATTGCTCCCACAGTTGATTTCTTCACACCAAGCTGCTTGCCTATTTCAGATTCCGTCTTCCCAGCCTGGTGCAGGACTACAATTTTGTTTCTGGTGTTATTCAACAGCTCTTTGGTCTTCACCATAGTGGAGTTTGGAGTGTGACTGTTTGAAGTTGTGGCACATGGTAACTGGCAGGAGCCCCATTTCACTTTTTGCACCAGGACCCAAGAACTTCAAGTTATGCTTTGCTTGCAAGCTTTGTACATGTGATATATGTGGTGGCAGCAAGAACATCGAGGTTCAGCTGGCAGAGGCGTATTTATAGTAGGTGCAGCAGTAGCAGCTGCTACGGGGCCCTGAATCCTGAGGGGGCCCAAAAGCCCTTTTGGCACATAAAAAGACACTGACATTGGAAATGGCACATGGTGACTGGCAGGGGTGCTAATAGTATGGACAATAGCATGGGCAGTACTCCTGTCAGGGGCCCTAATCAAAAAGGGGCCCACAGATATGTTCTAAAATAGGAACTAGTGATTACCATCCAGAAGAGTAAACTGATTATGTGGAAAAACTTAGTGAAGAAAATTTGGCTCTAAGAGTGACAGAAAAAAATTGAGAGGCTAAAATACTTCATTCCTTTCAATGGCTAACTGAAAAGATGAGGACAGCTTGCAAGCAGGGGCGTAGCTATAGGAAGTGCAGTGGATTAGATTAGATGCAGTACCATTGGTGGCAGCGAGAACATTGTAGTGGGAAACATTGAGGTTCAGGATGACAGGACTTAGTACATTTGGTGGTAGTACAGGTGGAGGCATTTAAAAAATAAAGATTTGGAGGGCTACAACGATGAGGAGTAAGAGGTGTATGCAGTGCACATCAAGGTCATACAGGTGTATATATCAAAATAAATTCAGCTGTAAGACTTGGAAATCTAGTTGTTGGTAGCAGTAGAATAACAATTTTTAGAAGCAGCAGGCACAGGAACTACAGACATGAGATGAAGTGTAGTTTAAATATGTATTTATATTGTCAAGAAGACATGTGACAGTTTACTGGTCAGTAACATCTGCAACTGGGCAACAGAATGGTCAGAGATCCAGGCTTGATTCATTTTGATAAATGTTAAACAATCCACATAGGGGAAAGACAGATACGTTAGTCAGTTATCACCCCACCAGCTGTGCTGAATGTGTGTTCCGAGATAACGCTGTCTGCTGGGCAGGATAAAACTGCTATGGCGTGTCTAGCAAGCTCAGGACATTCATCCAGCTTGGACATCCAGAAGTTGAATGGGTCCAGACTAAGTGCAAAAACATTGATGTTGAGCCGCAGGTAGTCATGGACCATGCTCTGAAGGAGGACTCGGTGTATCCGAATGCTGCAGGTGTTGGTGAGGTGGTGAAAATTGATTGCCAAATGTCACCCAGTAGGGTTCTGCCACACTGCCTGCTGCTGATGCTGCTTCTTACCATTCTACTGCTGCTGCTGTTTTGCTGACGTTGTTCCACCGTGACATTAGAATGTGAAGAGCCAAAAGATTTCTTGAGTTGGTCAATGAGCCCTGTCTCAAAATCTACTGTCAATTTCTGTGGGTGGAAGGAAATAGCTCACTTTTGTCTTGTAACGTGGATCAAGGAGTGTGGCCACCCAGTAATCGATGCTGGGATCTCCCAAGGCTCAGGGTCAAGGAGCACTAATGGGATTTTCCTCTTCTTCCTCCTCCTGTTATCTGTGCCATCCTCTTACCACTGAAGGGTAATCACAGTACTGGTGGTGTCCACCCCTGTCTCCTCATTCTCCTCCTCCACTTCCTCATCCTGACAGTCACCAGAGCCCTGGCTAGCCTCATGTGCTCTACTCTGTGAGCTGAACTGCCATCCTGCACCCACCCTGGACCTTGAAGCACAGCCTAAAGAAGACATATACAATTGTAAAACAGTTGGGCCTTCTACATCCTCCGGTGAGTAAGGCTCTCTGTCCGACTCTTCCTCCATTACTGGTGGAGCCTGCTGCCACAGAGTGCCTAATGCTTGTTCCAGTAAAAATATAACCAGAACTGTCATGTTGACAAGGGTATCGTCCCAACTGACCATCTTGGTGGCCACTTCAAAACTGCCAAGGATGGTGCAGAGATCCTTCACCTATCTCCACTCTCTATGGGTCAACACCCCGAGGTCTGCACCACTGCTCGTGAAGCCATGTGACATTTCATACTGCATAATTGCATTACGCTGCTGCCACAATCGCTGGAGCATGTGGAGGGTGGAATTCCAACGTGTTGCCACATCACATATCAGATGGTTGATGAGGAGGCCCAGACCACACTGCAATGCTGCCAGTCGTGCCGAAGCAGGGTGCGGGCTCCGGAAGTGTGAGCTAAGACTGTCAAGTGATCCACATTGTCAGGGGAAAGATGGATGCGTTTATCAATTATCACCCCACCAGCTGCGCTGAATGTGCGTTCCGAGATAACGCTGGCTGCTGGGCATATTCTGTCTCTGACATGTCCCAACACGCCAACGCCAGTTTTTTGTTCTATTTTGCGACAAACCCACTTTTTATGCCATATTCTTGTTGTAAATAAACTGTCGCACACCAAAACTAGGCGCATTATACGCCGGAAATGACACTTTGTAATCCGCCTAAATATGGTGCACTGTGCACCCCCCTCGCAAAATGCACCTATTGAGGCGCCTACATATGTTCTGCGCCCCCGTCGGGCAATGAGCCTCGATAGACGCATACCATATACTACCAATGATATGCTATGTGTCGAGTGTTGAGTGTTGATACGATGCCCCCTTTTTTTGATACGATGCCTTTTTTTGATGCAAAGCACCCCTTTTTGATATAGTGCTCCCTTCTTAGATACGATGCCCCTTTTTTGATACAGTGCCCCTTTTTTGATGCAATGCGCCCTTTTTTTGATGCAATGTGCCCTTTTTTGATACAATGCCTCCTTTTTTTGATACAGTGCCCCTTTTTTGATGCAATGCGCCCTTTTTGATGCAATGCGCCCTTTTTTGATACAATGCACCCTTTTTTGATACAGTGCCCCCTTTTTTTATATGATATGCCCTTTTTTGATGCAATGAGCCCTTTTTTGATACAATGCACCCTTTTTTGATACAGTGCCCCCTTTTTTGATACGATATGCCCTTTTTTGATGCAATGCGCCCTTTTTTGATACAATGCACCCTTTTTGATGCAATGCGCCCTTTTTAATACGATGTGCCATTTTAGGCGCATTAAGTAATCTATGTAAGGTATACCTGACGCCAATTTGTAGAAAGTATCGGACTTTCAGGCTCATTTTACACTGATTTAATGGCCTAAAACTGGCATAGATACGGCACTTTTCGGATATGTTGCCCTAAGTGGGAATGTTCATCCAGCCCATGTGGTAATGGAGGTCTGTACTGAGCTGTGACCTTTCTTCAGAATCTTGTCAGACAGTGATCAACTCTACTGCTCAGGCGCGTATGAAGAACCAACAGGAGTTTATTCCAGGCTGAATCTTGTAGTTTACACCAAAAGTAGTAGGTGAAAAGATGATAACTTTACAGAGTTGATGCAGAGAATGAGAATACAGTGCTTAGACAAGCAGATAAATGGAAGATGCTAGAAGGAGGGAGGAGTTAAAACCCTCAGAGCACAAATACAGGGAGACAAAAGGGACAAACTTAAGAACAATGCAAAGCCGTACTAGAAATTACAATACTGATCATGAACCATGAAGGCATGGGACATGAAAGGGCAGGATTAAACTTCTATGACGTGTCATGGCCATTCATCCATTTTGGACACCCAGAAGTTGAATGGATCGAGACTAAGTACAAAAACATCAAAAATGCCCCTGACAGCTGAACCTCCATGTTCCCTGTGTTGGGATGTTCTTGCTGCCACCACATATATCAAAGCTTGCAAGCAGAGGTGTAACTTGAAGTTCTTGGGTCCTGGTGCAAAAAGTGAAATGGGGCTCCTGTCAGTTACCATGTGCCATTTCCAATACCGGTGTCTTCTTATATGTCAAAGGGGTTTTTCTGCCCCCTCAGGATTCAGGGTCCCATAGTGGCTGATACCGCTGCATCCCCTATAACTACGCCGCTGCCAGCTGAACCTCCATGTTCCCCATTGGAATGTTCTCGCTGCCACCAATGGTGCTGCTGTTTAATCTAGTCGAATCAGATCCCCCATGTTCCTCATTGGCATGTTCTCACTGCCACTAATGGTACTGTAATATACAGTGTGCAGATCCTGTGTACATTGGTGTCTACCACTATATGGTCACTGTATTGTCGTAACAAACAGTCCTCTGAGCCTGTATACACAGGTATCTACAACAATATGGTCACAGTATGGTGGTAATATACAGTCTGCCGAGACTGTGTACACTGGTGTCTACCACTGTATGGTTACTGTATGGAGGTAATATACACTCTGCAGAGCCTGGGTACACTGGTGTCTACCACTATATGGTCACTGTATTGAGGTAATATACAGTCTGCAAAGCCTGTGTACACTGGTACCTACCACTATATGGTCACTGTATGGAGGTAATATGCAGTCTGTAGAGCCTGTGTACACTGGTATGTACCACTATATAGCAGTAAGATACAGTCTGCAGAGCCTTTGTACACTGGTAACTACCACTATATGGTCACTATATAGGGGTAATATACAGTCTGCAGAGCCTGTGTACACTGATAACTACCATGGTCACTGTATGGCGGTAGTATACAGTCTGCAGAGCCTGTGTACACTGGTGTCTACCACTCTATGGTGACTGTATGGTGGTAATATACAGCCTGCAGAGCCTTTGTACCACAGTCTCTACCACTATATGGTCACTGTATTGAAGTAATAAAAAGTCTGAAGAGCCTGTGTACACTGGTGTCTACCACTATATGGTCACTTTATGGAGGTAATATACAGTCTGCAGAGCCTGTATACACTGGTGTCTATCACTATATGGTCACTGTATGGCGGTAATATACAATCTGCAGAGCCTGTGTATACTGGTAGCTATCACTATATGGTCACCGTATGGAGGTAATATACAGTCTGTAGGGAGCCTGTGTACACTGGTACCTACCTCTATATGGTCACAGTAAGGAGGTAATATACAGTCTGCAGAGCCTGTGTACACTGATAACTACCACTATATGGTCATTGTATGGAGTCTGCAGAGCCTGTGTAAACTGGTACCTACCACTATATGGTCACTGTATGGAGGTAATATACAGTCTGAAGAGCCTGTTTACACTGGAATCTACCACTATATGGTCACTATATGGAGGTAATATACAGTCTGCTGAGTCTGTGTACACTGGTGTCTACCACTATATGGTCACTGTATGGAGGTAATATACAGTCTGCAGAGCTTGTGTACACTGGAATCTACCACTATATGGTCACTGTATGGAGGTAATATACAGTCTGCAGAGCCTGTGTACACTAATATCTACCACTATATGGTCACTGTATGGAGGTAATATACAGTCTGCAGAGCCTGTGTACACTGGTGTTTACCACTATATGGTTGCTGTATGGAGGTAATATACAGTCTGCAGAGCCTGTGTACACTGGTGTCTACCACTATATGGTCACTTTATGGAGGTAATATACAGTCTGCACAGTCTGTGTACACTGGTCTCTACCACTATATGGTCACTGTATGGAGGTAATAGACAGTATGCAGAGCCTGTGTACACTGCTGTCTACCACTATATGGTCACTGTATGGAGGTAATATACAGTCTGCAGAGTCTGTGTACACTGGTGTCTACCTCTATATGGTCACTGTATGGAGGTAATATACAGTCTATAGAGCCTGTGTACACTGGGGTCTCCCACTATATGGTCACTGTATGGAGGTAATATACAGTCTGCAGAGCCTGTGTACACTGGTGTCTTCCACTATATGGTCACTGTATGGAGGTAATATACAGTCTGCAGAGCCTGTGTACACTGGTGTATACCACTATATGGTCACTGTATGGAGGTAATATACAGTCTGCAGAGCCTGTGTACACTGGTGTATACCACTATATGGTCACTGTATGGAGGTAATATACAGTCTGCAGAGCCTGTGTACACTGGTGTCTACCACTATATGGTCACTGTATGGAGATAATATACAGTCTGCACAGTCTGTGTACACTGGTCACTACCACTATATGGTCACTGTATGGAGGTAATATACAGTATGCAGAGCCTGTGTACACTGCTGTCTACCACTATATGGTCACTGTATGGAGGTAATATACAGTATGCAGAGCCTGTGTACACTGCTGTCTACCACTATATGGTCACTGTATGGAGGTAATATACAGTCTGCAGAGCCTGTGTACACTGGTGTCTACCTCTATATGGTCACTGTATGGAGGTAATATACAGTCTATAGAGCCTGTGTACACTGGGGTCTCCCACTATATGGTCACTGTATGGAGGTAATATACAGTCTGCAGAGCCTGTGTACACTGGTGTCTTCCACTATATGGTCACTGTATGGAGGTAATATACAGTCTGCAGAGCCTGTGTACACTGGCGTCTACCACTATTTGGTCACTGTATGGAGGTAATATACAGTCTGTAGAGCCTGTGTACACTGGAATCTACCACTATATTGTCACTGTATGGAGGTAATATACAGTCTGCAGAGCCTGTGTCCACTGGTGTCTACCACTATATGGTCATTGTATGGTGGTAATATACAGTCTGCAGAGCCTGTGTACACTGGTGTCTACCACTATGTGGTCACTGTATGGAGGTAATACCTGTGGTATAAATGATGAGTTCTCTCTATTCTCCACATTGGTATGATTCCGGTGATACCGAATATGTAGTTTTTTTTTATGTTTTAGTACTGTTAAAAGAATACAAACATTCTCTATTTCTTAAATTTTCCCTGCAATAACGTTTTTGTACTTACACCTATGGACCTGAGTGAGGGGTGCATTTTTTGTGGGCTGAAGTATAGTTAATTTAGTGATAGATTTGACTTTTTGATCACTTTCTATTACAATTTTTAGGGGACGTGAAAAAACTATTTTTGAGTTTGTATATTTTCTTTCTTCTACAGTGTTCAGCATACGGAATAAAAGAAGTTATTACACCCTTCTGCATTATTTATATAATATAATTAGAGATAAGCGAATTTCTCAAAAATTCGATTCGCCCAATTCGCCGAATTTTCCCCAAAAATGTGTTTAGTTCGCAACTTATTTGCATAGAATAGCATTACAAAACAGCTATTTCCTTCCTGTCGAGAGCCTGTAGGGTGTTGTAGAACATTGTGCCATGCTCAAATATGCAGAGGGAGCGTGATTTGGTCTTCATACAATGCTGTGTTTTAGTATGACACACACATGACAGCCGCCGGTACTAGAATCGCTTCACACTTCACTTCTCTGGGTAGTTACAGGGGTAAAACTGACCAAATAACTGAAGTGGGAATGCAGCCGAACAAGGTAATGTCAGCGCCAGCTGGAAAGAACCGAGCTGAGGGCCAAGATCCCACTATAGCGTCAAAGAGTGCACTCCTTTTACACCGACATCAGATGATTCCACAAATTATGACAGAACCTGTTCTGTTAAATGCCCTTACATGTAGAGGACCCCCAAAAGAGTGGAGAGGGTGTCAGCAGTAATTTTGCGTTGACGTCAGTGATCATGTTGCCCTTCCTTTAATCTGTCAGTATCCGCTATCAATCGGTCAATAATCCATCAGTATTGCTAAAGCCCAAAACTAAAAGGAGTTGATCCAAAACAGAGATGACCAGTAAATGGGATATTTGCATGTCTTCTGTATTTTGTATCCACTTCCGATTTTGGCTACTAATCATCAGACAATCCTGATGCAAACAAAGGACCATGTCATACTGGCCTTACGGCTTCTCCAAAGACTCAATCGGTTGTGTTTATCCTTTTCATTCCTTCTGACAGATTAAAAGAAGGGGAAAACCAAACATAGTGGCAACGTCATAGAGTGGTGGAAACAGCATTAGGAAACCAAAGGGTGGTCGAGTGAGAGAGTAGTCAGTTGGTAGCAGCTTGAGTAGGCCACAGAATGGCGAACGACAGATTGTGGAGGTGGCAACAACACGAGTAGGCCACAGAGTAGCACAATGACAGATTGAGGAGGTGGCAGCAGCATGAGTAGGCCACAGAGTGGCACAATGACAGATTGAGGAGGTGCCAGCAACATGAGTAGGCCACAGAGTGGCAAATGGCAGATTGTGGAGGTGACAGCAACATGAGTAGGCCACAGAGTAGCACAAGGACAGACTGAGGAGGTGGCAGCAACATGAGTAGGCCGCAGAGTGGCACAATGACAGATTGAGGAGGTGGCAGCAATATGAATAGGCCACAGAGTGGCACAGTGATGAATTGAGGAGGTGGCAGCAACATGAGTAGGCCACAGAGTGGCACAGTGATGAATTGAGGAGGTGGCAGCAACATGAGTAGGCCACAGAGTGGCACAATGATAGATTGTGGAGGTGGCAGCAACATGAGTAGACCACAGAGTTGCACAATGACAAATTGAGCAGGTGGCAGCAACATGAGTAGTCCAGAGAGTGGCACAATGACTAATTGAGGAGGTGGCAGCATGATGATTAGGCCACAGAGTGGCACAATGACAAATTGAGGAGGTGGCAGCAACATGAGTAGGCCACAGAGTGGCACAGTGATGAATTGAGGAGGTGGCAGCAACATGAGTAGGCCACAGAGTGGCACAGTGATGAATTGTGGAGGTGGCAGCAACATGAGTAGTCCACAGAGTGGTACAATGACACATTGTGGAGGTGGCGGCAGCAACAGCAGAGCAGCATCAGGCTGGAGAGTGGCACAATGACAGATCTAGGAGGTGGTGGCAGCATCAGAAGTCTACATAATGGCCTAGTGAAGAGAGGGCAGGTGGGTGGCAATACCAGTCCCTGGTAAAGATGGTGGGTGGCAGATAGAGCAGCTGGCAGCAGATTTGTGGCATCAGGTGGGTGGAAGCATCACAATAGTAACTGAGGCAGGTAGCCAGAAGAATCCAGACTCATTTCTCAAAGTTTTGGTGAGGCGTCATGGCTGATCTAATCTGAGTCTCTCCACGTTTCGGGTGGACAAGAGAGTTCTCCTTGGGGTAACTATGGCCCCTGCCGCACTGAATACCTGCTGGCTGGGCAAGACAGCTTCTCCAGTGCAAACTCAGCAAGTTGCGGCCACAAATCCAGTTTGGCTGCCCAGTAGTCCAGCGGATCTTCAATGTGGGGTGGCAGACTGCTGTCAAAGTAGGCCACCACCTTGTGGTTCATGGTCTGCTCCAGGTGCTGCTGCTGGCGACTGCCCTCCTCACTAGGCGGGTGAAGGAAGCTGCTCATCAACGACTCCAGACTTAGGCTGTTGCTGATGGAGCTGGTACTGCTCCTACACCCCACCTTCCCACAGCAGCCGTGGCAGTGGTACGTGAGCGATGAGGAACCCCCCGGTCAGACCTGCCAGAGGAGGGACGATGGCGCACATAGGCAGCGGCCAACTGACTATGGAGGATTTCCCTATAGTATTTGAGTTTGTCCTCCCACTCGGCAGGTGAAAAAAGGCTCCCATTTTGGACCGGTAGCGAGGGTCCAAGAGGGTGGAGAGCCAGAAGTCATCCCTCTGCCGGATGCTGACTATTCGGCTGTCACTAGCCAGGCCAATCAGCATGCTGCGGGCCATCTGCACAAGTGACTCCGAGGGGCTCCCTGCCTCCATCTCCACTGTATACTGCCATGGTGTGTCTGGGTCCTCTGCCTCGGCTTCCTTATCTCCCTCTAGCTCCTCCTGCTGCTCCTGCTCCTCCTGTCCTGTCACCTGAGTAGAAAAACCACTCATTTCACCAGACAATGCTTCTGCTCCAATGTCTTCCTCCTCCTCCAGTTGAGCCTTCCCCAGACTCATTTGGCCATGAGATGTAGTCACCACATCTCCAGTCCCCTGCCCAGACAGCATCTGTTCTAGGACATGAAGCAGTAGAATGATGTTGCTCATACCACAGTCCTGGCCCACGCAGACATGCCTCTGAGCACCCGGGACAGAGGGCCTGGGTGTTCTTAGGCATGGTATGCAGACCAAGCCCGGCACCCTGTGGCGGCCGGCCCCTCTGTGTCAGACTTGGTGCCTACCGGGGGATCCTCTGGTGGGCCAGTCTGACACTGGCTGTAACCTGTGAAGCTCTGGTGACCTCCATGTCCATACTGGAAAATAATGGCAGCCACAACAAATATTGACACTTTGGGCACAATTTGTCCATTTTCACTTAAGGGTGTACTCACTTTTGCTGTCACTTAGGGGTGTCCTCACTTTTGTTGTCACTTAGGGGTGTCCTCACTGTTGTTGTCACTTAGGGGTTTCCTACTTTACATTGTATCAGGGTCATATCTTCAGTGTTGTCAAAAGGTTATGGTTCTTGTAAGGCGTGGAAGAAAAAAATTAATGCGACACAGAGAGCAGAGCTATCCTGGCATGTATGTGTTTGACTTCCATAGCTGCGCGTTATGGTGTAGAGGAAGATTGGGGCGGATGCCTATAAAATCACCATAGACTTCTGTAAGAGTCATTTGACTCCTGCAGGGGCTGATTATCATTGCCACAGGAGTCATACCTGCCCCTCCATTGACTCCTGAAGGAATTACAGTGCCCACAGGAGTCATACCTGCCCCTCCATTGACTCCTGAAGGAATTACAGTGCCCATAGGAGTCATACCAGCCCTTCCATTGATTCCTGCATGGAAGGCAGTGCCCACAGGAGTTATACCAGCTCCTCTATTGACTCCTGCACTGGCTGCAGCGCCCACAGGAGTGATACCAGCTCATCCATTGACTCCTACAGGGGCTGAGGAGTCACACCAGCCCATCCATTGACTCCTGCAGGAGCTGTAATGCCCACATTAGTCATACCAGCCCATTAATTGACTACTGTCAGGGCTGCAGTGCCTACAGGAGTTATACCAGCCCCTCCATTGACTCCTACAGGGGCTGCAGTACCCACAGGAATCAAACCAGCCCCCCTATTGACTTATGCAGTGCCCAAAAGAGTCATACCAAACCCTTCATTGACACCTGTAGTTGCTATAGTGCCAACAGGAGTCATACCAACCACTTCAGGTTCAGGAGCTGACTGCTTGGGATGACAAGAGAGGGGTCAAAATGATTCACCAGGGCTAACTAGACTTACTAGACAGCTCAGGACCTTGGTAGCAGAGCAGCAGTTTGGAGAAAATAAATACAGCGTGCTCACCTTCATTTTTACTTGTGTGGCCATGTCAGGTAGCCCGCTTGCAGAGGAGTCCACCAGGAATCTGCCCAGCAGGACAGATAGCCAGTCTGGGCATGGCAACCAGTACAGTGACCTTTTCATTTGACATCAGACATACTTAGATCTATGTTTTTTAGTTGGAAGAGACCCATAACTTGCACCCTCTGAGGTTGACTGAATGAACAAAGCTCACCATAACTTTTATTACCCTGATCAGTAGCTGTTGTAGCTACAAATAGTGCATAATAGCATCTTCATCTAGAACAAAGTAATTGAGTCAGATCACAAGCTGCTCAGGTATACAAAGGAACCACAATTCTCCTACCATAAACCAACTATGAAACCATCAGAAGCAAATATATAATAAAATAACTGACCTTCTTTGCTTTATATTTTATCTACTCGTTGACTGTGATTGTAGCTTATCAGAGATACAAGTACAGGAGGCAGGTGTATTTTACTCCAATTTGGCCAAGTTTGTATTTTCTGTAAGTAATGAGTGACGCTCATCTTCAGGGCATGTGTCCGGACTCCGTAGATTAAGGGGTTGACCAATGGTGGGATAATAAGAGAAGTCACAGAGAGGACAATGTGGATAATAACCAAGGAGCTTAATACTGCCCAACCTGTACCTGACAAAAACAAATAAGAGCCCAATTAAAAAGATGGATAAGTTGAGTAGATGGGTGACCAGGGTGTGGACGGCTTTCTGCCGGGATTCTCCTGACATGTTCAAGCAGACAACAAATATCTGCAGATTGGAGAAAATGGTGACAAAGATGGTGACACATAGGTAGACAATGGCCGTAGAAGCAGAGTAGAGTTGACTGATGGAAGAGTCCACACAGGAGAGGACTACCAGAGACATATTGTCACAAACTATATTGTTTATTCTGTTCCCGCAGAGAGGAAGCTTCCATGTGATGAACACTCCTATAAGCACAAGCATTAAGGCCACTATGAATGATCCAACGATGAGGTTCATGATCCTTTCATTAGTTACCAACATGCTATAGCGCAACGGGTGACAGACGGCCAAATATCGATCATACGCCATGATGGTGAAACTGTTCATTTCATAGATACCAAACAGTGAGACACAGAAAGCCTGAGCGATGCAGTGACCATGAGTGATGGTCATGGAGGAGGAGATGAGGTCTACTATAAACTTTGGGAAAAATGATGAACTGCCAAAAATTCCACTGAGGACCAGATTACTTATGAGGATGTACATGGGTTCATGTAACTTGGTATCTGTGACTACGACAAACACAATGATAATACTTAAGAGCAGAATGAGTGAATACAGGGCAATGGAGAGGATACAGTACAGATATCTCAGTCCCTCCATCTCTACAAGTCCCAGGAGAACCAGATTGTTGCTGACATTGAATACATTTTCCATGTTGCCCTTGTCCAAACCGTAAGACCCTGAACAAAAGAAAAAGAGAAGTTTCAATCAAGTCTGAATTGAAGTGTAATTTTTAATTCAATTTCCAAAGATCTATTCGACTACACAAACTAATATTGACTTAGTGAATTAGATGACAGCTATGGTTGAAGAACTATCGAAGCAAAATGTAGATCCTTGATTTAATCAGCCCAACCTTCAACAACAAGTACAGGATGGACATATGGACATATATGGACATATTTTAAGAAGGCCCAACTTGATAGAGAAGCCTATTCTGGCCAGAGGAGGTGAAGAAGAAAGAAGATGGTGAGGACCATCACTGAGATGGATGAAAATAAGGGCGGAAATCAAGAACAGGTCATGAAGAAACCTAAAGACTCAAGAAGAAGATAGTAAGGTCTAAGCAAATACTATTCCTATGGTTGAAACTGTCTTGATCCTTGATTTAACAAAACCGAGCCTTAAACTGAAAACTGAAATGATCAGAATGAACATTAGTCTTTATTGTGAATTTATTTCTATTGTGGGTCAATGAAAAAGACAGTTCTTGAAAGAGAGGAAAAGAGAAAGGCAATAACAAACAATGAAATGAATGGAGGTAACCACAAAAACCATAAACATCTCAACAAGAATCCTAAAGACAGAAGAGAGAAGACAAGATATTCTGGAGAAACACTGTTTATTTGGTCAAAACTCAATGGAATCTAAAGAGAGTATTTGCAATTGACAACCTCATTCCTAGGGGTCAAGTGAGGGCTCAGTGTTTGAGAAACAAGGTTAGACACCGCTAAAAAGTTTATTTGTTGCACCAGAAGACCAGTGGCCTCCAGATGTTATGTGGACACCATGCACAGTCCCTTTACAGGGGTGTTCTGGGATCTAACAATGCTCGTTGGTCTATCAGGGCATGAGTAGAAATAGAAGATAAAACGAATCCTTCCCGTCTGATGGCCTCTTTCAGTCCTGGCTGCCGGTGCGCTCATCCCGAAAGTAGCCAGTAAACGTTCATTGCTCACGTGACAAGTGCAGCCATTCACAGGCCACTACGTCACATGCATGTGACCTCTGTGGCCTGTAATTGGCTGCAGCTGTTGTGTGAATGAAGACCTGGAGCAGGGGCGTAGCTATAGGGGGTGCAGAGGTAGCGGTCACTACTGGGCCCTGGAGCCTTAGGGGACCCAGAGATCCCTATACTGCATAGGAAGATACCAGTATTTTAAATGGCATATAGTAGGTGGGGGGCCTTGCTATAGATTTTGCACTGGGGCACTGGAGCTTTAAGTTAAGCCTCTGACCGGGAGGACAGTATGAACTCATGCCCCGATGGACCCGTGAGCATTGTTAGATCCCGGAACACCACTTTAAGTGTCATTGAGTCACTTGAATCATTGACACATAGAGATACAACACTAAACATATTATACAGGGATTGTTGATTAAAAAAAATATATGCTAGAAAAATTTTACATTTTTGAGTCGGACTGACCCTTTTAGTGAAACCAGATGATATGACTGAGAACTGGGTTTTGCTTGAAATGAATGGATGTAAGACCTTCTTTTTATGTCTTTTTATTAACTTCTATGGGATAAAGTTTTAAGGTTTTATGTTTTTCCACTAAGTAAGTGGAACCAGATTGTAAAACCAGATGAACCTGATGTTGGGGGCAGTTTAACCCCAAAATTTGTTTCTAGTTTCTGAATAAACATATTGCTTACCTGAAGACCACCAAAGTGGTATGATTGTCCTCATATTTCTCTACACACCACTAATAACTGGTTAACCATGGCCAGAGGGGAATCCCGAATAGAGAGGAGGGCGCAGTCATAGTTTACTCTACTACATTTCCAAATACTCCTACCAGTGGTCTTACTATGTTTGTGCAAAAATATACTTTTTTTGATAATAGAATAATATCCTGGCTCCATACGTTAAAATGGAACTTTAAGTAGATCTATAGGTTCCGCTTCCTCACGATAACGTCTTATAAAAAAACTGAGGTTTATTGCATTCTTCATGAAAGTTGTAAAACTACAGAAAACGTAGAAATTATAGCTCACACTTCTTTAATCAGGACGCTACAAGGTAAATATACAGACAAGGATTGTCTAATCTGTCCCTATTTCTTACCTTTATAATTCTCCTTTAGTGGGGTGATCTCCCTGACAAGGGCGACCCCTTAAAGTGTAACCTAAGACACCCCGTTGGTCCATTGTTTAGCTCCTATCAATATCCCTCTGATGAATCTGACCTTAAATCAGATAAAACGTATATGGAAATTTTTTGGGGGAACAGGGTTTTTTGAGGGGTTTATAGGGTAACACTTTACAAGGTTGCCCTTGTTGGGGAGGTCACAGTGCCAAAGGAAAGTATCAGAGGTAAGAATAAGGATAGCATAGGTTTAATATAATCATTAGACAATCCATGTCTATATATTTGCCCTGTAGCTCTCTGATTAACTAGATGTCGACTGCCCGAGGACTATAAACGTCCTTGCAGAGATCGCAGTTGCTATTAATCTGCGCCAGTGGAGAGCTGATTATGAACAGTAGTTGGGTTCTTCACTGAAAAAGGCAGGAATGGTTTATTATCGTCCCTGTCTTCTCAGTCACTGTATATTTGCAGAGCTCAATGACTGCTGTATTCACGGACAAGTAGAAAGCCCATTGGATTCCTGCTCTTGGTGCCAGTTGTCACATGATCGCCGGGGCTCATTAACTGCTAGAGCCGCTGGGTCAAATCAGCTCTGCAGTCTGTGCTGGGGATGTATTACTCCTGGATTTCACCTGTAACTGGGGCTAGTATGCCAGCTCCAATTACAGGGGTAGTCAGTAGGAAAAAAAAAAGTTTTGTAAAAATTCCCCCCACAGGTCTTTTTCTGACCTTGTAAGGGGCACATCTGTAAAATAAAATAATAAAAAACAACACATGCCGAGAAAATTAAATTTTTATTAAAAATAACCCCTTCCCGACATTGGACATCCCAGACATACTGTGTGGGAAGGTGTTCCTGCAAATGGATGTATGGGTATGTCCAGGACATTGTGTAGGCTCACAAGCAGAGCCCTCACAATCAGAACATGGAACCAGCTGTATACTACAGCTGGCCCAATGCTCTGTTTGCCACGAATGGAGCTCACTTACAGCGCAGTGCTTAACCCTTTAGATGCCATGGTAAACCACGACCACGGCAGCTAACAGGAAGAAAGAGGGAGCTCCATCTGTCTGCATCGACAACCCCGCGACACGACATGTCCCGCCTTTGATTTTGATTGGTCCAAACTTCTCCATAGGTTATAATGGGTCCCTGTCGCTCCTATTCTGATTGGCCGAGATAGCCAAGCCCCCGCTAGCTCAGCCAATCAGCTCGATTCTGCATTTTTACTGTATTATGAACTGTCCCGCCTTTGATTCTGATTGTTCAATAGTTCTCCATAGGTTTTAATGGTTCACTGTCGCTCTTATTCTGATTGGCCGGTTTCTGCCGACCAATGAGAATAGCTTTCAGAATTTGAATTACTGTATTTCCCGGCAATTTCCAATATTCTAATTCTTGATATTGCGCCATTCTAGATTTTTGGAAAGTGATTTTTTTAATGTATTTTTTATTTTTGAGGTGTGAGCTCTTTTCTCAGAATGTCTTACGCCTTTATAAAGGCGATTTTTGATTCATACTCCGCACGGACATCTTTAATGATTTCTCGCTGTTCTCCAGCCTGTCTCGAATCGGAACACATCTTCGGCGCAGTCCCTTCTGCGCCTAAGTCCCGCACTGTGCCCCACACACACTGGCGAGGCGTAGGGAACTTTTCCCCGCATATATGAGCGCACCTCCTCGGACGGCGAATCTTAGGCGCAGCCCCGCACTGCGCCTTAGTCCCCGCACTGCGCCCCACACACTGGCGAGGCGCGGCGGACTTTACACCGCATTTATGAGCGCGCTACCTTCGGCGGCGAATCTTAGGCACAGTCCCGCACTGCGCCCATGTCCCCGCACTGCGCCTCAAACACTGGCGAGGCGCGGCGGACTTTACATAGTATTTATGAGCCGACATAAATCAGGCGCAAATTTTGCCGGAAAACTGGCAGAAAGGTGCTCCCCGACGTGGTGAGATTCATACATGTCGCCCTTAGTGTCTGAGTATTTATACACTGTATATATAGGGGAAATGCCTAAGAGCGATATCCCGAGAGAGGCCACACCATGACCTTAATGTGCTTCTTTTTGATTCACTCCATTGTTGCCTTGACTGTATGTTTTGGGTCATTGTCATGCTGGAAGACCCAGCCACGACCCATTTTTAATGTCCTGGCGGAGGGAAGAAGGCTGTCACTCAGGATTTTATGGTACATGGCTCCATCCATTCTCCCATGGATTCGGTGAAGTAGTCCTGTGCCCTTAGCAGAGAAAACCCCCCAAGACATAATGTTTCCACCTCCATGCTTGACAGTGGGGACGATGTTATTTGGGTATAGTCAGCAATTCTCTTCCTCCAAACACTGCGAGTTGAGTTAATGCCAAAGAGCTAAATTTTTTGTCTCATCTGAGCACAGGACCTTCTCCCAATCACTCCCAGAATCATCCAGGCATTCATTGGCAAACATCAGATGGGCCTGCACATGCGCCTTCTTGAGCAGGGGGAACTTGCGGGCACATTGTAATGTGTTACCAATGGTTTTCTTGGTGACTGTGGTCCCAGCTGCCTTGAGATCAGTAACAAGTTCCCCCCTGGATAGTTTTAGGCTGATCTCTCACTTTCCTCATGATCAAGGACACCCCACGTGGTGAGATTTTGCTTGGTGCCCCAGATCGATGGCGAGTGACAGTCATTTTGTGTTTCTTCCATTTTCTTACTATTGCCCCAACAATTGTCTCCTTCTCACCCAGCTTTCTTACTTATGGTTTTGTAGCCCATTCCAGCTTTGTGCAGGTCTATGATCTTTTCCCTGACATCCTTAGACAGCTCTTTGGTCTTGCCCATGTTGTAGAGGTTAATTCTGACTATGATTGAGTCTGAAGACAGGAGTTTATTTTTATAAAGGTGACTATTTAAGACAGCGTTTGTAATGCAGGTAACGAGTTGATTAGGAGTCTAACTGGTCTGTAGCACCTTGCACAGTTGGGCTGGGATGGGGACAGTGCCAGTACCAGCACCTTGCACAGTTGGGCTGGGATGGGGGTCAGTGCCAGTACCAGTACCTTGCACATTTGGACCAGGTTGGAACCAGAAGGGAGTTGTGTCATGAGTCCAGAGAGGGGGTCTAAAATGCTACAGAGACAGGTGAATTGCTGTTTGCTATGTAACATCCACAAGAAGAGTACTGTGAATAAAGCCTGAAGTTTTTTCCAAAACACCTGTGTTGTCTGCTGTTATTTAGCACCAGTGCACCACACTACCACCACATGTCTACTACTCCACCCATCACGTTACCATGTAGAAACGTGTGGTGTTTTCACAAACAGCCTGAATTGGATGGTGGAATAATAATGGTGGTCAATAACTGGAGCTATACTTTATTTAATAATAATGGAGTATAACTGGAACTCACTTGCCCTAAGAAATAGTGGAGGTCTGGTCTAGGCACCAAGAGGGTTGACGTCTGTTTAGTGTAGGTTCCCATCTAAAATGAGGCCACCATCTTGTTGTGTTAGAGCATGCACCTTTGCAATTTATTCATAGCATTTGAGATGCTGATCAATTTCTTTTTTTTGGCCTCTTTTGGGCTGCTTAACCCTGTAGGTACATCAAGTGTCTATATCTGGAGCCTTCATAAGAACATCCCAAACATGATATGAGCCGAGGCTAAGCAGTGCCTGGTATAAATACCTGCTGCGTCAGTGTTATAACAGCCAGGTGAACTCTAGTTACACATGATGAGGAAAGTAAGCCCTGTTAACAAGAGCTTTACAATCTATGAGGCGATAGGGCCAGAGGTGTAGCAAAGGAGGGGCAGTTGGCACATTTATGGCATGTCCGGCCACCATGTCTATGTGCAGGCCCGGACTCTCCGCTACTTTTCAACTGTATGCATGTCATCAGGTTGCACACACAGTTGAAAACTATGGGGGAACAGGGAGCCGATATTGGCTTCCTGCCCTGCTTACTGACTACTCCTGTGAGCCAAAGACTAGCCTATGGCTTACAGGAGTAAGCGGCGCAGGAGGCGTGATACAGTGATGTTATCCCAACTCCTACACCTCTGTGTCTCCCAAACTTCCAGCCTTGAAGATGCCAGGAGCAGTGTCTTGGCATTGGTGGCGTGATGACGTCACTCCACTCACACCGGACACTTGCTTACGGAGCTAGCTGCTTGGATGGGAAATGGAGAGGAATTTATTTTATTAATCAGTCAGAGGGACCTATATACCTACCTATCTAAATATAGTGGCCACTTATATCTACCTATCTACCTGCAGGGGCCATATGTACCTACCTATCTACCTACAGGGGCATATATACTTATCTACCTACAGGGAGATTTTAATCATTTTTAATCATGTTTTTATGGAACTTTCAATAAAGAGTAAACCTGCATTTTTTTTACAAAATCCCGTACATGGGGAAATTTAATCGCAATTTGCTTAATCCCACCATGATTTCCTCGCACCTGCGGGATTAAAGGGGGACTATAACCCCCCACTATCCAGGGTCCGGGGGCTTACTCTAATTTTTTTTTTTCATGTACAAAATACTTTTTCTACCTAAGGGGGTATACTACCTATCTACCTAAAGGGGACATTTATCAGCCTATCCAAAGGGGGGATTTTATCCTACCCTCTTGCGGGCTCTATACATACCTATCTACCTCTAAAATGCATATATACCTTCCTATTTATAAGGGGCTCTATACCTACCTATCTACAAGGGGCTCTGTATCTACCTACAGGGGTCATATATCCACACATCCAAACCTCACATCCACCGCCGCCTCCACCCAAAAAAATCTCCCCTATCCGTTCTTTCCTTAACTTTGAACAAAAAAAATGCGGCCATGCCCCCCGTTATCCCCCTAGACTACTGCAAAAATCCTTCTCTGTGGCCCCCATAGCACCCTC
This sequence comes from Phyllomedusa bahiana, assembly GCA_025379985.1. Taxonomy (NCBI): domain Eukaryota; kingdom Metazoa; phylum Chordata; class Amphibia; order Anura; family Hylidae; genus Phyllomedusa; species Phyllomedusa bahiana. The sequence continues at coordinate 3,388 of JAODAL010043384.1, read as the reverse complement.
ACTCCCTCCAATCCATCCTTTAAACCTGCTGCCCGCTATTTACCTCCTCCTCGCTACTCCTCTGCCTCCCCCTCTGCCAATCCCTTTACTGGCTTTCCCCTTGCCAGCGAAATCCCGTTCAAGTTAGCAACCTTGACCTACGGCTTCCAAAAACCATTCCCCCCCATCATCCTGCTCTTCTCAATATCTCCCTCACGCAAACTCCGCTCCTCACAGGACCTTCTTCTCTGCATCTCCCCTTTCCTCTCACACAACCGGTCTCCAAGACTTCCCCGTCTTCCCCCACTACTCTGAACTCACTGCCCAACACATCAGACTATCCCACAGTTCACCAGCTTCAAAGCACCTGAAAAGACCATTTCTATCAGGATTCCTATAACCAACAATAACCCTGCTGTCACTACACTATCACATAACCTGTCTCACCTCACCTTCTGTCTCTTCCCACTTCCTTTTAGAGGGTAAGCCTATGCGGCAGGGACCTCTCTCCTTCGTACCAGTTGTTGTAGTAATTTGTCACCTTGTACTTGTTTGACCTATGTTGTGTATGAAACCTGATGTACAGTGCTTGGAACAAGCGCTCAAAAATAAATAATAATAATAATAATAATATATACCTACCTATATACAGGGGGCTGTATAACTACCTACAGGGGGAATATATACCTAGCTATGTAAAGTTTTTTTTATCTACCTATATAGGGCATATATACCTATCTACTTACAGTGGGCATATATATCTACTGTACTACCTACAGGGGGTGTATAAGTACCTTTGTATACCTACCTACAGAACACATATATACCTACCAATATACCCACAAGTTACTACCTACTTACAGTCAGCCTATATACCTACCTATATACCTACCTGATATATTTAATGAGGGGTCAATATTAATAACTACCTACTTAATGGTGGGTAAAAATTAATACCTAACTGCCTTAGAAAAGTATATTATGTATGTGGTGTAATAAGAAAGGGTGTTATGTACAGTATATCCCAGTTACTATGGATTGTTTATGTATTTTCCCCTCACCATGGACCGATTATGTGTATTCCTCTGTCTGTAAGCTGTTTATTTCAAATGACACTAATTTGGGTCATACACCATTAGGCCTTGTTTATGGAGGGCGGGGGCTACAGGTTATCTTCAAGAGAGACTTTTGACATGGGGCGTAGAGGTTTCTCTGCTTCAAAGAATGGCCAGACCCTCATCTCTCCATCCACCCTTGACTCCCCCCAACACATTACAATGAGTCAATCAAGGGACACATACAATCAGATATTCCTTGTCCTTCCCCTTTATCACCTACTCAGCCAGTCAGGGACAACAAATTACTCTAATGAGCTGATGGGCACCTCTGAAATTTGAACTGAGGTTTGATAGTATAAAAATGTGGCTGTAACAGCAACATTTGTTCACAATGTGGGGTTCAGCCATCAGCTGAGCTGCGTCCCAATTCCTTCCTTGCCCCAGAAACCAGAATATTATCTATAATTTGAGTTAGGTGTTTTCTGAGTTTTCTCCCTTCTTATTTTATAGCTGTATTGCATATACACATGTTACCTTATTATATCTTTATGTGTATTCTGTAAGCACTGTACCTATTTCTATTAAAGCTTAAAACTTTAATAAGTCTGGTCCCTGCACGCTCTAAGAATCCATATCCTTGATTATAGTGTTTAATCCTGTAACTTTTGGAAAGCAGTATTTGAGTGTTTTAAACATTCAAGTACCATTGAGCGGTGTTTATGGGTGACAGAGTTCTTCCCTCCTATTTTGATTATTGTGAAAGGTGTATATTTGTAGGTAGCCTGAACTGTGTTGGAGTATGATTTATGCTCAATTTGCCACCTGAGTGGAAGGTCAGTGCAAATACAATTGAGTGGGAGGCCTATATACCTACCCACCTACTTAATGGGGACTTACCTGCCTGATTTGCTTATACCTACAAAAAAGAGGCTCCACCTATCTGCTTACCTATTTTGGGGGTGTTACCTACTATTTTAGGACACAAGATAAGACTAAACCTGGGTGCACAAATGGGACTCCCATAGCTATCTTGGAATACTCTGACTGTTAGAGGTATGGGGTGGTCATTATTACCATTGGGGGACCATAAAGGGGGGCTTTTAAGGGGAAAAGGAAAAATAGGGGAATGCGAAAGTGAGGAGTCCAAGATGTTTGTGTGGTAAGTTTTGTAAGGGCAATCGTTTGGGAAAATCTATTGCCCCTTCTGGGCCAATACAAGAAAAGGAAAGAGAATGATCCCCTCAAGCAGAGAATAACCCCAAGAAAAGAACAACTCATCAAGAAAAAATCTCCTTGATTCCAGGAAGTCAGTGGTTATTTTGCTGTGTTGGATTAATGCTGTATTTAATGCTATGTGATGGAAAAGACTATGTCGATCACAGGGGGACAGAAAACGGCTTTTTCCCTGTTTTTGTCGTAACCTCGCCTCCCCGCCCAATCCCTGTTTGGACGAGGGATGCGGTTTAGGCAAAGCGTTTGCCACTTTTCAGCTGCGCCCCGCATGAGGGTGCAAAGGGGGGGTGTGGGTTCCGGGGCACCTCCCCCGAAAACCCGACAATTTTGAACGCGGCTCCGCAAAGTCCGGCGCATTGCAGCGCTTTGCAACTCCGACAGGGAGACCTGTTTGATTCGGCTAAAAGATCCCGGCAGAGGCGAAGTGAAGCAAACGAACTGAGAGGAAACATAGAAAAGATCGCCACAGAACTCGGGTCTCAGCCCGCGGCAGGATTATTCCAAAAAAAAAAGGCGGAAAAAAATTTTCAGAAAAAGAGCTCAAACCTAAAAATAAAAAAACATAAATAAAACCTTTTTAAAAATCTGAATGGGGAAAACAAAATTAGGATCTTGGAAAATTTCCGGGAAATAATAAAAATTTAAATCTGAAAGCTATTCTCATTGGTCGCATAAACCGCCAATCAAATAGGAGGGAAAGGGGCCCTTCTAACCTTGGAGAATTTTGCCAAAACAAAATCAAAGGGGGGACGTTTAAAATACATAAAAATGCAGAAAAGAGCTGATTTGAACTAGCGGGGCTTTCTATCCCGGCCAAACAACGCGACTACTTCCCCATTTTGTCTTGGAGAGATCGGGCAATGAAATCCGCTTCCCCGCCGTCGCATGGAATAATAAAAAAAAAATTTTTTTAAGTGTAAAATATTTCAAAAAGACTGAAACCTTTCTTAAACAAATCCCTAAATATTAATTCAAAAAAAATCCTGTTTATTTCTTATTTTGTTTCACCCCATACAATTTATCCTTGGGTAACGAAAATAAAAAATAAACTATTTTAAAAGAAATAATATTTTTTTTTTCTTTACCCCCCCATTTTGACATTTTATAAAATTTTCAAT
>JAODAL010043383.1:0-33890 GCA_025379985.1 Phyllomedusa bahiana | reverse complement strand
GAGCGGCGGCAGTCACCCCGGTTTTGTCATACTAAAACACAAGCTCCCTTGCTTATTTAAGCATGGAAAACCCGTTCAAAAGCCCCCGGGCAGGCTATGTGACCCTGGAAATAGCTGTTTTTTTTAAAAAGCGATTTCGTGGAAGTAATTGGGGAACCGAATTTTTTTTGTCGGAAAATTCGGCGAAGTGCCCAAATCGAATTTTTGGAAATTCTCCCATTTTCAAATTTAAAAAATTTTAAAACCCGTGGACAAGCATATAATCAGTAAAATTAGTTACACATCTGTGATCAAAAAGTCCCCAGTGAAAAAAATTTAACAGGATCTAATCTCGGGGACAGTATAAAGTTCCATGTGAACAAAAAAAAAATCCCAAAACCAATACAGTAAAAAGGAGGGGGGGGAACAAATAAAACTCAAGGTTGGGGATGCACGGGTCCGGGGCCCACCGGCGCCCTAAAAAAGGTGAACTGCGCATGCCAGAAGTATACAAAAGATTGGGTAAAAAGTTGCTATAGAAACCCAAAAAACCAGACTCCAGCGTTATGCCCACCCCATACTCAGTGTGATGATTGAGCCCCTACCCCACAGCGCTTGTTTAAAAGGGAATTTAAAAGGCAGGGGGTGGGGGGAAATTCAAAGTGAAGGGGGAAACATGACTTTTTGGTTTAAAAGGGGGGAAGGGGATGTGCAGCAACCCCAACCCCAGAAAATGGGGAAGAGGCTACCCAAACCAAATTGGACACAGAGCGTTTAAACGGCCCCAAAATTTTGGGGTCGGCCCCCTTTGCACCCAAAATTTCCCCAAAACCCAAGTAAAAGGCAAAACCAAAGTGCCGTTTGGGGTCTCAACTGCTTTATATTTCCCACTAAATTGCAAAAAAACCCACAACAGATACAATGGAAAATTTTAAGTATAATAGTATAATAGATAAAAAGGGTTTACCCCAAAAGTTAATCGAAAAAAGATAAGCTATAACAGTATTGTGTAGACTGGGGAATGGTGAAAAAGCACCCTTTGGAGTGTATTTGTAAAAACCCTCCTTGTTAAATCTTAGAAAAATTAAAAAAAAAAAAGACAAAAAAAAATTTTAAGGGAAATACAAAATATATATAAAAAAAAAAAAAATAAAACATATAAATACACAAAAATAAAGATAAAGCAGACCCAAAATTAAATTAAAATAAGAAAAAAGGGGGCAGCATTATTAAATGTTGTGTTTTGTTGGAAAAATTTACATTTAGCCCCCTCGATTTTAAATGTTTTTTAACCAAAATGACCACTCAATTTCCCGTTTTTCCCAATTGGGTTTTAATCTATCGCCCCCCTTCTAGGAATGGGTTTTTTGGGACCCCAAAATCATAAATTTTCAAGTCTCATTCTGTAGGGCCCTGCTTAAAAAAAATTTTTGGGAAACAGGAAATTTTTCCGGGACGTTTTTTTCTAATACTAGGGCCTATGGTTTTTTAAAACGACTACGATGCCCACATTTTGTTTTCGCCTACAAAAAGGAGTGAAATGGAAAACGTTTTAAAACCCATAGATTACCCAAGTCGGGGAAAATTTTGCAAGTTAAAAAAAACCCTGTTTTTATTTTTCCATTTTTTCTGTGGATGAATAAAACTATTACCTTTATGCATATGGGTTTGCAATTTACACGTTCGGGCCCATGGAAAACCCCCCCATATTTGGGAATCCTGAAATAGGGACCAGGGGACTTAACCAGTTTTTTCTGTAGATTAGGAGGGTCTACGAAAAGGGAAAAATTAAAGGAAAAAGTTTGGGAAAGTCCAAAATTTAAAAAAAAACGGTTAGTAAAATGGGCCCAAAATTTTTTCCAAATTTAATTTTGTTACCTTTTAACTGTTTTTCCCCTATATATAAAGAACAAAGGCAACAGGGTTTCCACTTTTTGCCCTTTTTTTTGGTTTTGGAAAAGTTTGTATCGTTCAAAAATACAAACCCTTTTTGGGAAAGATAATTCAAAAAGGAGGGTGGGTTTTCCCCCTTTGCCCCTAAAATTTTTAATAATCTTTCCCTTAAAAGATGATTAAAAATCTTAAACATCTTCAACAAATCGTTTCACTCTGGGCATCGGGCCCGAAAGGAAGCGATTTAAGTTTAAGCGGGGTGAAAACGGGGAAAAATCAAGAAAAATTATTTTTGTCAGAAATTTTTAAACTTTAAAATTGAAGTGGTTAAAAAAGGGTTTTGCAAAATTAAAAAATTTGGTATCAAAAAACTGAATGGTCCTATCGGGTGTACCAGGGTAAATTGAAATTTTTTTAAGGGAAAATTAAAGAAAAATTTAATGAATGCCCCAGGATTTTCCTCAGAAATACCAGTCCAGTTGAGGAAGGCGTCATTTTATATAACAGCACCCACCCAAAAACCTTTTCAAAATTGGGGGGAAAACATAGCAAAGGGCCCCCTCCTCAAAACTCTGTGACAAAAAAATTGGATAAGTAGGCGCAAGTTTGTGTTTTTGGGCTTCCAACATTTTGAAGAAAAAATTCATCCTAAAAAAGGAAAAATGTTACGGGGTAAAAACCAATTGAAGTAGAGAAATTAAAAATTTCCTTTCTTGCATCCGAGAAGGGGTTTCCTGAAAAAAAACCTTTCCCTTTTGGGGTTTGTAGCCCTGCCTCATGTCTGTTGATGTATCAGACTCAAAATATAAAGGGGATGCAAATTAACCCCAGAAGGAATATTTATTTTCTAAAATTTTTACAAAAAAAAAACCCGTCGTTGCCCTGTTTTTAAGATTTTGCCGGGTATAGCGTTTTTGGGCCCTAAGGACCCCTATCCAAAGAAAAATGGAAAATTTATTAAAGGAGAAACCCCTCCCCGAACTTTTGGGGGGGACATGTGGGGCTAAAAAGAAATTTGTGTATTTTTGGGTTTAAAAAGAACGGGCCCCGGGGAGTGACGGGAAAAATTTAAAATAAAAAAAATTCTTTAATCCCTGATCAAAAAAAACCCGATATTTTTATATTTTTTATATATATATCTTTTTATAAATTATATATATTTATATATTTATTTAAAAATATTTATATTGTAGGTAACCCGGGAAAGGTAGAGAAAAGGCAGATATGTGAAAAGCTTTGTTGTTTGTATCATCTTTTAAAATTTCCCAAGAATGTCAAGGGGCCCCCAATCCTGCAGAATGTCCCCCTTTCCGGCGTTAAAATTGCAGAAAGGGGAATTGCAATGTATGTCCCCAACCAAAAAGTCCCGGGTCTTGGGGGGAAAAAATTTAGCTTTTTTCTAAAAATTTTTTTGCTCCCAATGCAGTTTAAAATTGGTTATTTTTCAGGACAGTGTAGTGTTTGGGGGAGCCCTGCCCTGTACGCCCGGTTTCGGGTTTTTCCCGGGAAATCTTTGAGACCTTTTAAAACTGGGTTGCACACACATCGGGTTTGGGAAGGAAAAGTGAACTTTTTTTTGGCCAGTTTACGGGCACAGTGTGCTGCAGTGAGGAACAGATAAAATGAGCTCGGGGAAAAGGGGGGACTTGAGGCATTTTTTGCCCCCCTTGTCAGGGCATAAAAACCCACTACAGGGAAAAATCCCAAAAACCCTTTTCTTTTATTTACGTTTAAAACCGTTATTCTCGAGTAAAACCCAGATTTTTTCCCAGACATGAAAATGTGCCCCAAAAATGCGCCCTCGGCTTATACTCGAATCACTGTCGGCGCTGGGCCCGCTGGGATGGCCCCGTGGCCGCGGGCGCTTCAGTTATATGCGGCTCCCAGGGAGCGCATATAACTGATTGCCGAGTAGCTGACAGCGTCCGGGCACTGCGGTGGCCCAGGCGCTGTCAGCGATCTCTTCCTCTGCATGCGACTCCTCCGGAGCGCATGCTGGTGAAGAGGTAGCACTGCGGGGCAGAGAGCGAGCGCTCCCTGCTCCGCAGTGGACTCCGGGCGGCCGCAGACTCGCGGACGTCCGGAGTTTCCGGCACAGGCAGCGTGTGTCATCATGCTGCATGCGCAGCCTGATGACATCACCCGCCTGTGCCGAGAAGACAGAGGAGAGCGCGCGGGAGGCCGGACAGCAAAGAGGCGGAGCGGCGAGGGAGACGGAGCAGCTGGGAGCCAGGTAAGTTTTTTTTTGTTTTAAAACCATAACTATAGCCTGCCTATACCTGCTAGGGTGACCTATAGCCTGCCTATAGTCTGCCTATACTGCCCATACCTGCCCATAGCCTGCCTATACCTGCCCATACCTGCCTATAGCCTGCCCATACCTGCCTATAGCCTTCCTATACCTGCTAGGGGGACCTATAGCCTGCCTATACCTGCCCATACCTGCCTATAGCTGCCCATACCTGCCTATAGCCTGCCTATACCTGCCAATACCTGCCTATAGCTGCCCATACCTGGCCCAATACTGCCTATAGCCTGCCATACTGCTATAGCCTGCCTATACTGCTCATACCTGCCTATAGCCTGCCCATCCCTGCCTATAGCCTGCCTATACCTGCTGGGGGACCTATAGCCTGCCCATACCTGCCCATACCTGCCTATAGCCTGCCATACTGGCTATGCTGCCTTTACCTGCCTATAGACGACCATACCTGCCTATGAGCCTTCAGTGCCTAGGGGGACCTATACCATGCCTATAATGACCATCATTTACCTGCCTATACCCTGCCTATGTGGACCTATACCTGCCTATAACCTGCCTATGGGGCAGTCACCTGCCTATACGCCTCGCCTAGGGGGACATTACTGCTAAACCAGCCTATACGGGCATTAATGCCTATATACATGCCAGAACTGCTATGGGGGACATAAATCCTAACAGCCTATATCTGCCTATGGGGGACATTAAACTGCCTAATTGCCTATGGGGGACATTAAACTGCCTATGGGGGACATTAAATCCTTAAATGGATTATGGGGGACATTGACTCCCTATGTAATTTTTTGGGTATTGTTTTTTTTTTTTAAAATTCCAGATTCGCTGCGTTTTCCCCCTAGGTTTTAATTTTGGGGTCAATAAGCTTTCCCGGGTTTTTTTTGTGCCAAAATGGTTTCCCAGGGCTTTACTCGGGTGGTTTTAAAATTGGGGTTTATATCCCGTAAGCTGTAGTCAGCCGTTATGTTTGGGGGGTTTAAAATTTTGGCTTTTTAAAGGCCCTTAAGAACTGTTTGGGTTTCCTTTTTTTTTCCTGCTGTTTTCAAAAATTTCCCTCTGGTTTTTGCCCCTCCCATTTGCTTGTTTGGGCCTACCTTTTGGGTGAAACGAAGTCCCCAAAATTATGGTGGAGGGATGCAATGGGCGGTATATATAGGGGTTTAAATTTGTTGAAGGTAGGTTTATTTGCGGGAAAGTATTTGTGGTTAAAAAAGAATAGAAGTTTTTTGTCGGTGGGTTTTGGGGGGGTCTTTAAAATTTAAAACCCCTTAAAAGCCGGAGCCATTTTTTTGGCCTCTCTGACAGACCCCCTTTTTTTTTGAAATCTGTCAGGGTGTCACTTTATGGGGAAAAATTTTTTTGGGCATTTTAAACCCTATCCATGTGTTTCAGAAAATTTTTTTCTCGTGAAACATTGTGTTTTAAAGGGATTTTTTAAAAAAATTTTGGCCCAAAAAAATGTTGGGTTTTTTTTGTGAAAAAATACCCAAAAATCATGAAAAATTTAAAAAATTTTTTCCCTTTTTTAAAAACTTAAAAAATTTTCTGCATGAAAAGACAGATATTTTTTCCCAAATAAAAATAGTTTAAAAAACTAGCATTCCCAATTTGTTGCTGGGTTTGGCCAAATTTTTTTAAATGTTTTTTTTTTTTTTGACATTATGGGGTTAAAAATTTTGTAAAATTTTAAAATTTTCAAAAAAATTTTGAAAGGGACACTTTTTTTTGGGGCCCAAAGCCCAGTTCTAACGTGACTTTGATTGCCTTTTGGGTTTTTTAGAAAACCCCCTTTAAATGCCTAATCTAAAAAACTTTCCCCCCCCCAATTTAAAAGTATTAAAAAAATGTTTTAGGAAGTTTTTTAAAAACCCATTAGGTGTTTAAAAGGGAAATTTAAAAGCAAGGGGAAAGGTGAAGTTTCAAAATTTTATTTTTTTTTGAAGATTTTCAATTTTTATAAATTATTCCAAAAATAGGGTTTAATTTTGGTTTCGGGAGAAATGCAAATTTTTTTTGATTAAAAGATTTGCCGTTTTCAGGAAATCCCATATGTGGCATTAGTGCATTTTTTGGGCTCAAAAACAAGCCAAATTTAGGGGGGGAAATTTCGGGAAATTGGGGGTCTCATTTTTTTACGATTTTTTTTAGGGGCCATTTCTATTTTTGCGGACACCCAAGGGTGTTTAAAAAATTAAAAAAACTCCCTTTTTTAAATTTACCCCAAATTGGAAACTACCCCCCTTTAAAAGGAATTTTAAAAAGGGGGTTTTGTAGTAGCATATCAAACCCCAAAAGGTGGTCACAAAAAATTTTTAGGTTAGGCTGGGGAAAATTTTAAAAAAAACTTTTTTTCCCCCAATAACCCCTGCTTTTTTAGCTAAAAAATTTAGTTTTTTTTAAAAGGGGGGGGGGGGCACCCTTTGGAAAAAAAAACAAAAAAAACCCTTTTGTTACGCAATTTTTTTTCCCAGTTCGCAAACCCCTTTTTACATGTGGGTTTGTTAAATGCTTTTTGGGCGATGGCAGGGCTATAAGGGAGGGAGTGTTTACTTGGTTTTTTTGGAACGCAGTTTTTGGTGGGGCCATGTCGCATTTAAAAAACCCCCAAAATACCAAAAACGGGTGGAAACCTTCCCCAAAAGTCACCCCATTTTGGATTCAGACGCCTAATAGATCTCATTGGGGGGTTGTTTTGTGAAAATTTTTGGGTCCCACAGGGGGACCAAAGTTTTTTTTTTTTGCATTGGGCTTTGAAAATGGGGGGAAAAACGCAGTTCCCCCATTGTTTTTTGGGCTTCAATTTTAAAAGTTCCCCCGTGCAGTAAAAATTGAAAGGTTCTTTATATGGGGGTGGGTACAATTGAAAATGATATAGATTTTATTTTTTTTTTTTATTTTTTTATTATATTCCCATTTTTGAAATTTAGTCATAAAAAATTGGGGTTTTTTATGTTGCCCTGTTCTGATAGCCCTTTTAATTTTTTCGTTTTTGTTACGGAGTGATTAGGGGCCCTTGTTTGTTGGGGGGGATGGTTAAACGTTTTTATTAGTTCCATTTTTGGGGGGGCTTTGGGCCGTTTGGATAAATTTTTTATTTGGTTTTTGTGAGGCATTTTGAACAAAATACAGCTTTCCGGGGTAGTGTTTTTTTTTTTTTTTTTAACAGGGGTTTAAACCTTTTGCGTTTTGCGGACTTTGCTTGTATTACTAAAGCAGGTCGATACGTTTTCCAGCGATACCCAATTTTATTTTTTTTTTTTTTTTAAATGCTTTTCCCACAAAAACAAACTTTTATTCAAAAAGGAAAACACTTTTTTTGCTTGCCTTTGTCGGGGAGGCCATAAACTTTTTTTTTTTTTTCTGTGTACGGAGCTTTTGTAGGGACTTGTTTTTTGTGGGATGAGTTGCCCGTTTTTTTTGGGTATTTTTTTGGGGGGCCCAGACTTTTTGATCAGTTTTAAATCCGTTTTTTTTGGGAAAGGGGAGGGTTTAAGAAAATAATGCAATCCCGTAGTGTTTTTTAAAATTTTTTTTTTTTCACAGCATTTACCGTGCAAATTTCCAAAGACCGTTAGCTTTTTCTCTCGGGTGATTTGGGTTTTCGGCGTTTTTCCCATTTATATAGTTTTTTTTTAAATTTTGGGAAACACTTTTAAAAAAAAAAAAGTGTTTTTAAATTTTGTTAAATTTTTATTTATGCTTTGCTGTTTCTGAGGGGCCCTAAAATTTTTTATTTTTCCTTTTTCAGGGGGGAATTGTAAGAAAATTTTTTTTTGCGGGATTTAATTTACGTTTTAATTTTGGGACAAAATTTGGCGTTTTTTATTGAGTTTTTGATCGCTTTTTTTTCCATTTAATGTGTGCAGGGTGCACAAAAATCGCAATTTTTGTGGGCTGTTTTTTGTTTTTGTTTTTTACGGGTTCACCCTACGGGGGGAATTAACTGAAAAAATTTTTAGGGTGGGTCGTTACGCACGCGGCATACCAAAAAAGGGTTTCTTTATTTATTTTTGTTTTTTTTTGGGGCCCATTGGCGTTTTTTAAAGGGGGAAAAGGGCAGTGTTTTGTGTTTTTTTAAATTTTTTTTTTTTGTTTGTGTTTTTTCCTTTTTTTTTTTACTTTTTTTACTTTTTTTTTAAATTTTCCCAGTGGGATTTTTTAAAATGCAAATTTCCCCCCTGGGGAAAAAACTTTATTTTGATTGCTGTTTTAAGAGGCATCTGTGCACGCGGGGGATGCTGTGCTTTGGGCGCCCCTTTTTGGAACTTGTGACACCCTGCCCACAATGCTTTTTGGGAAAAGGTGAAAGTCACCCGGGCTTTCCCGGTTTCATTCAGACGCCTTTGGGGAGTCTGGTGGGGGAGGGTTGGGGTGGGGAAACTGTGCCGCTGCCCCGCGATGTAGGCGAGGGAGCTCCTCCTCCTGCCTGCGGAAAAATTATCCCCGGCATGGAACGGGGGGGTGCGGTAATTTATTTCGTTTTTTCCCCCCGCGGCCGGGCTCACTCCGGGGCCGGGGGGTGATGGGCATGAAGCCACGGTAATTTACCGCTGGTTCCATGCTGGATCGCGGGGCTCGCCCCCAAGGGCCCCCCCCCGGGTCGCCAGGGGGATGCATACGTCCTTTTTTCGGGAAGTCACTTCCCCCTTAGGGGTAGGGATAAGGGCCCCAAAGTTTGGGGGAAGGGGGTTTTGGGGGATTGGCTGGGTTGTTTTCTGAATCTGGTTAAAATAACTTTTTGATAGCCCCTTTTGAAATTTTTATTTCTATAAAATTTGGGCTGGGGGTTGGGGGTTCATTATTTACTTTTCCCACTGATATACACTACTCACAAAAAAATTAGGATTTTTTGGTTTTTAGTTTAAATTTTCCCGGGAATGCAAATAACATTTCTTGAAAAAAAAATAAAATGCATAAAAATATTTTAAAGTGTTTTCCCGGAATGATTTCCCTTTACCTAACACTGATATCTCCTCTTGAGGCCTGAAAAAAGGGGGTGTTGTGTTTCTGTTTTTAAAAAAAAAAAAGTACCTCTTCTGTGATGCATCACTTCCCTGCCATGCAATTCCTGTATCAGTCTCTTTTTTTGAGCAAACATTGGCAAGGCACAGAGGAAAAAATGTATTGTGCACAACTTTTTGCATTTTTTTCTCTCTATTCTGTGTAAAGAGAAGATAAGCTCAGCGACACCCTTTCTTTCTTTCCCTTCACAAACAAAACTGCAGGGGGGGGGGAAGGGGCTGTGCAGTGTCCCAGGGACATCTGCTTTTTTTTCGATAATTAATTAAAACCCAGTGGATTCTCTTAAAAAAAGAAAAAGGATCTTTTCCCCATCCCTTATAAAGAAAGGGGAGCTCAGCAGTTTACTAAAAATTACATTAAACCCGTGGATTCTCTTAAAAAACAAAGATTTTTCCCTCAGCCCCTTCAAGCTCATTCATGTTCCCTACCATCAGATAAGAAGTGCAAACAGGAAATCATGCCAGATCAGCTCCTGTCAGCCCCAGTAGTATCTAACGTAAATTTTGGGAAACTAAGAGCAAAAAGAAATGCTGTCCCTCTCCTTTTAAACTTTTTTTAATACTTTAAAAATTTTTGAAAAGTGATTAAATACCCATTTTGGAGGATCTCACTCAACATTAGATGGGGGCAAACCCCCTTAATTTTAGAATGCAAGGTCCAACTGTTCAATGTTTCATTCTTTTAGCACAATTCTGATCTCTAAAAAGGAACTTAATAGAAAAAACTTTTAAATAGGTTTTTGATACCTGAATCGCCCAATAAATTTAGGGTTATTTGAATTGAATTTAAACGTCCCCCTCACTGCGTTCATATTTTGACTCATGAGACCAGAAACACTTTACAATTGAACAACAGTATCTCGACATTGCGAGGTTTCAAGCAGAAGTGTCCACTGAGCTTAAAGTGTCAGAGAGTGTCATCAGAGGTTTCAACAGAGATACTGGAAGAGTCACAGAAGGACAAGTGGAGGTCCTTTTGCTACATCACACACTGATGACTGCTGTATTGGAAACAGTGCCCTGAGGAACAGTATGGATGTTGAATACAAAACATAAATCCAGGCACGTTTAAGAGAGGTAAGAAGCAACCAAGTGTCATGTCAGGCCATTCATAACCATTTACATCAGCGTGGTCTGACCAGGGTACCTGACCACGCCACCAGACACAGACATCATTGTCTTGCATGGGCTAAGGAGCATCTACACTGGACGAGGGACCAGTAGTCCTCCGTGCTGTTCAGTGATGAAATTCGATTCACTCTGAGCAGAAATTATGGCTTGCGACGATGCTGGAGACATCAAGGAAAGCGCTATACATCAGCCACTGTTGTCACCAGATCAGTTTTTGGAGGTGGTGTTACAATGTGGGCAGGTGTGTCTAATCAATATTTAGCTGCCCTACACTTGAATGTGTGTACCGTGAATGGTACAGCAACAAGTCTCTACTACTTGAAAAACATCATAAATTCAGTCATTGTGTGGCATTCCAGGACACTTTCCACTGCTGCTGAGTGAAATCGATGTCGTGTGCAGTAAATCTGGTACACTGTGTCACAATTCTTGTGAGACAGAAGATGTATAATGCATTAACAGTTATGTGTTTATAATGCTTTGGTTATGTGCTTACACTCAGGAATAACTAATGTGCTTTGGACTTTGCTGCCATATTGGCTAATGTATAAGTATGCCTCAAAATTTTTCTTCTGGTTATGCACTTTGCCGTTTTCTAAAATAGTCAACACTATAAAAGCAAGCAAAAAAGTAAAAGTGGTGCAGGGAAACTCTTAATCACAGGATAACAGACCAGTGGGCACTCGCTTTACGATTACGATTAGGAACAAGTGTATGCCATCACTATGTAAGCGCCAATTTAACCTACAATACCACCATGTAGTGACCACCTAGTGGTAGGATCACCGGTGGTCAGATCACCACCATATGACAGTGAATACAGCAATCATACAACAAAAAAGAAAAATAACCACTGACATTCAGGGACTCATAGCAAACTTCTTCTCTGAATTGTTCTCATTCCCTTTTCTTCTTCATGTGACTCAGAACATCATGATGAGATGACTTCTTTCAGCCATGACTTGTCCCTGTAGAATTTACCACACAGACATCTTGGGAGTCCTTAATTTTCCAGCACCGCTTTATCTATTCCCTATACCTCTTCGCAAATCCATAGTAATAATGACCCCCTTGTGGCCTTAACAGTAAAAGTACCCACGGACAATTATGGGACTTCCATTTGTGCACCTAATTTTAGTCTTGTTTTGTGCCCCCACATAGTAAGTAGACATACCCCAAAATAGATAGGCAGATAGTTAGACCCCAGTACGGCATATAGTTATTTACCCCACCACCACCACCGTCTTAAATAGGAGATTGGTGTAAGGTAAATATTGTTTCCATAGTCAAAAAAAGCTCTAGGTCTTGCCTATGCTATTACAGACCAGTAAGCTTTTTGTCTATTATGTAAAAAAAAATTGAGGCACTGTTAATTGACTATAAACCGGAATATGTGGCTGAATACAAAATGATAAGTGATTGCCAGCATGGATTTATTACAGAATTAAATTGTAATACCAACCTGATTTGTTTATATAAAGAAGTGAGAATACAGTGGGTATGGAAAGTATTAAGACCCATTTAAATTTTTCACTCTTTCTTTCATTGCAGCCATTTGGTAAGATCCAAAATAAATTTGCAAAAATATCTACATTTCAAATTTTTTTTTGTCTTTCAAGATGGGGTGCAGAGTGTACATTAATCAGCAAAAAAATTAACTGATTGGATCTTACCAAATGGCTGCAATAAAACTAAGATTGAAAAATTTAAAAGGGTCTGAAAACATTCAGTACCCACTGCAAGTCTGGATAGAGGAGCAGCTGTAGACACAGGCTTTTTGTAATTCGCAAAAGCATTTGACACTTGACACATACGCGTGTAACGGCTAAATTAAAGTCTCTAGGGTTAGAAATAACAGTTTGTAAATGGATTGAAAATTGTAAATTGATTGAAAAAAATCGGATCATACTCAGTGGTGGCATATGATTTCTACTATGAATGGAAAGGTTCCATGGGTAATTTTATTCTAATTTTATTTCAAATTTATTTTATTACTGAGATTAATAGCGCTTTTCTTTTTGGAGATGGCACCAGCTATGTAGTGTAGTGAAAAACTATGCAAGATGCCATAAATTGCAAGTGACTTGCAATCCATTTGGAAAATGAGCGTCAACGTAGATAAATATAAAGTTAAGCATATCGATACAAATTATCTGAAAGCACCATAGGTGGTGAAAAACTGTGAGAATCGCTTGTTCAAAAGAATCTGATTGTACTTGTTGATCTACACAACAGGAATTCTTCTGACGATTTGATCGCTTTTTATCAACGATTTTGTGAGAAGAAGGGACAAAATGCAGCAGCCCTGGTAGGGTTTTTGATTTTTATCAGTGGTCACCATGTAGTATAAATGACATGTTAACTTTACTCAGCAGATCAATACAATTACAGCAATAACAAATGTATATCATTTTATGTTTTACTGCTTTTACACAATAAAAACACTTAAGGTCTCATGTATGAAAACTGTAAAGGTCTAAAGGTCTTTCTTTGTTGCTCATAGCAACCAATCAGAGCTCCCATTTCATTACATATAATTCTCTGAAAAAATGAGAGTTGCTCTGATTGGTTGCTATGGGCAAAAGAAAAAGTCATAGACCTAGACAGTTTTCATACATGTGGCCATTATTATTTTTTTTAAAGAAAAAACATGTTTTTGCAAAGCCATAATCCGCGAGCCCTAACTTTTTCATTTTTTTGTGCGCAGAGTTGTTTAGGGGCTTGTTTTTATGGGATTTTTATTATGTAAAACAATATTTATGCATAATTCTGCATGCACACATTTTTCTGTATATTGAGCTATGTAAATGTATGTATTTTTTTGCAGGGCAAACAGACATTTTCATTGGTACCACTTTGGCGTTTATATAACTTTTTGATCACATTTTGTTTTGTTTTAGATTATTTTATTGGTACAAATAATCTGCAGGCACCATATGTCCTAGGTGGCAAACAATGTGAGAATCTCTTGTTGAGAAGAATCTGGGTGTACTTGTTGATCTACACAACAGCATGCAGTGTCAATCAGCTGCCTCTAAGCTACCCTTGGTTGAACTTGATAGACATATGTCTTTTTTAACTGTACCACTATGTAACCCTAACTCTATTAACTCTGTCTGTGGCACCACTGCAAACAAAGGTGATGGTGGATGACTGTCAATGGCAAGACACATAGTGTGACACCAAATTTTCGTCAGTCACGTGCTTTAAAATGGTCTGGGAAGTGACAGATGTTTGAAATAAAGGTCCTTCTTCTCTATGAATACTTGACAAGGAAACAGTGGGAGCTGCTTGTGCTTGTTAGCACGTCAAAGGATCCTTCCAATTTATTGTCAGTCTGAGACATACACAGACTGTTTGGTATGCACATATGTGCACCCTACCCTTTACTCTACTAACCCTTATCTTAACCACTAATCCTAATTTTAAATCTAACCCTATTAACTCCATTCCTAACCCTATGTACTCTAACTCTGTTAACCCTAACCTAACCCTACTCACCCTAACCCTTTTAACCCAAGTACTATTAATCCACTAACCCTAAATTTACTTATAGATGGTCTATACCAGAGGTCTGCAACGTCGGCTCTCCAGCTGTTGGGAAACTACAACTCCCATCATGCATTTATATAATCTATATCAGTGGGCATGATGGGAGATGTAGTTTCCCAACAGCTGGAGAGTCAATGTTGCAGACCCCTGGTCTACACAGTTGGCTATTTGTCCAAACTAACATCCTACTTTTCTCAGTCAAAAGATATGACTTCACTTAAAGTTTGTCAACTGGGCAAAACATCTTCATAGCAGTATGCCTAGCAGTCAACAATGTCTCACCAAGAGTTACACTACCCAAAAAGTGTCCTCTGAGTGCCTTTTTATAGTGCATTGAGGGAAGAATTCTACACCTTCTTGTGGCACGATTTACATTTCTGCCTGAGACATAACTGCATGGTGAGCTTTTTAGAAATCTGACTTTTCTATATGGGTGCATTGTTTATTTATTTATTCATGTATTCATTTACTATTGATAGTGATTCTAATGTGAGTTTATATTGCTATACCAAAATTTTAACAAAAGCATATTGGTACAACTTTCTAATTACTCAAGGTTTACCCCTTGTGTATTTGAATATTTAGTTTCTTATTTCTCAAACACCAGTATGTAATGATGTTCTACACCTATTCTTATAGCACTTGGGTTGTTTAATAAGTGTTAAGTCAGGGCACTTGATGCATTCTGAAACGAGAACTGTGTATGTCTGTGTTTTCAAATAAAAAAAAGATTAGATTATAAAAAAACTAATTAAATTATTACATACTTACAAGCAAATGCTTAAGCACACTTGTGGGGTATTTTATTTTACAATGTACAGTACAATATTTGCTCTGTTTTAATCAAGAAATGTAATTTTGGATGCTTTTTATTATATTATAATCTCATTTAAGATATAATTGATTTAATGGAAAAAAATAAGATGGTAACTTTTGAACATAGCCTCTCATAGGTTACACTGCCTTGGTTGGCATTATCTTTGCTGCCTACAATTGGGGCTGGAGCAAGAAATCCTGCTTCTACTTTTTATCTGACAGGTGCACTGACAGCACCTGCAAGATCAACATGATGAAAATATACATCATGGTAAAGAAACTAGCACCCATCTGTGACATGTATTTTAATCATAGGTCATTAAGTAGTTAAACAATAAGGGATTTTGTTTATAAATACTGAAAAGAAATCCACTACAATACAGAAATTGCTCTGTAAAAACAAAATATGTATCACATATGCAAGTACATAAAAATAAATACATTCATGCTAGACTGTCTAGAGAGCTTAACCAGTTCCTGACAGGGATGTTTAACCACGTTCTGTACCAGGCTGATATTTATTTTCTTTACTACATACGGGTTTCAAATGCTATAATACTTTCTCATACTTGGTGATTACACCAATCTTTTATCTTTTTTTCTGTGATATGTTAGGCTTTATTTTTATATCATTGTTATATTAGATTTTCTTTAATAACAAGATGATGGAAAATAGTAATTTTTCTATCACAGACATTTAAAAATAGGTGATATAAAAATTTAGATAACTTATAAAATCATTGCTGATGGGTAAGGATATAACTTTGCCTTCCCAATTTTAGTTGTTGTGGCCTCCTGTCTTTCCTCTGGTAGTCTGGGATCAAGAATATTACATATCTTTTGTGTGTGTTTGTCTGTAAGGATATGTTTAAGATGTGTGTTTAGATCAGTGTTTTGGACCCAAAAATGCATCTAATGATGTGCAGTGGGAATAAGGCTATGTTAATTCCGCCCCGCAATTACGCCGTGTGGCCGGGGGCGGGAGCGGGGGAGCGAGCTGGGGGCCGGCACTTCGCCGGCCCATAGACAGTCATTGCTAGCGGCGCGTATACGCCGCTAGAAAGTGACATGTCAATTATCTCCCCCCTCGGCGTATTTGCCGAGCAGGGAGAGGAGACGTAATGCATAGTTCTCTATGAGAACTGTGCATTACCGTAGTTACTGGGACGGATTCAGCCCGTAATTGGCGCACTCCGGCGCGTAATTAAGGACTGAATTACATCCCAGAATAAGCCGTGTGAACATGGCCTTACATTGCTTTCTATGTAAAACACGTATCTGCATTCAGACGTTTCATGACCGATGCGTGTTTTACATGTGTCTTTCTGATGCGTCTTTTGGATCTATTCAAAGAATTGACATGTCAATTCTTGATCCATTTAAAGCAGCAGGCAGCCTATTTAAAATTATAGTTTTTTTTTTTTTTTTGCTGCAGCAAAAACACAACCAAACATGCATCACACTTTGGGTGCTTTTGAATACATTTTTCGGATTGAAAATGTATCCAAAACATATTCAAAAATGCAGTGTGAACATATCTTAATGGTGTGTCCACACGGCATATACAAAATACCGGATGGTATTTTGTCGTTTTTTCGGTGGTTTTGGGGGACGGTTTTGTCTACGGTTTACAGATTCGCCTGTCCCCCGAAAACCGGGCAGAAGATTGTGCATGTTAAATGCTTTTTTTCAATGCGTTTTTTTGTGCAGGAAGACACAGCAATTAATGCTGTACATTGCTGCACAAAAATTGCGGTAAATTTGCGGTAAAATCGCAGCAATTACCGCGATTTTTGCTGCGATATTTGTGCAGCAATGTACAGCATTAAGTGCTGTTTCTTCCTGCACAAAAAACGCATTGAAAAAAGGCATCAAAACGCACATGGTGAAATCACTCTTATATCACTTGGGTTGTTTAATAAGTGTTAAGTCAGAACACTTGATGCTTTCTGAAACGAGACCTGTGTATGTCTGTGTTTTCAAATAAAAAAGATTAGAAAAAACTAATTACATTATTACATACTTACAAGCAATGGCTAAAGCACCCTTGTGAGGTATTTTATTTAACAATGTGCAGTACAATATTTGCTCTATTTTAATCAAGAAATGTAATCGTGGATGCTTTTTATTATATTACAATCTAATTTAAGATATAATTGATTTAATGGGAAAAAATAAGATGGCTAAACATTTAAAACCCATAGCTTTAATACATTTAGGGCAAATATATCATAGAGATAAGTAGCATGAAAACATAAAAATAGAGGCCTATATACACTTTGATGAAATCCATAGAAGTTACAATATACTCAAACGAAAAAAAAAAGTAGTCTTTATTGGCTTTGTTTGGCAACATATTTCTGCATCGGACCACTGCCTTTGTTAGACCATATACAACAGTCAATCTGTACAATTTAAAAAAGGAGGAACAGCAGCTGAGTTGCTATGTATCTGATCCTATTAGGCTCTGTGGGTGGCAGGGTTTAGTAGGCTCGCTGTCAAAAGAATACTGATAGGCAGATAATAACACATTGTACTACATATGTAGAACAGTGTACTATGTATTGCATCTTCAAGTCCTTATCCAGCATTTTACCAACACAAATTCATTACTAAAAAACCCTACCATATTTTTGATATTGCAGTGTCCATAACCACCTATATTATAAAAAAATTTTGTCCGCTTCGTTAATGACACAAAAGTAATATGTACCACAAAATGATGCCAAAGAAAGCTACAGCTCACCTTGCAGAAAAAAAAAAAAAAAACAACAACATAAACAAAACACCAAACAGCTCCACTGATGGAAATCAGAACACAGACATCTGAAAGGAACAGATTAAAAAAAATATATATTGTATGAAAGTAATGGGAAAAATATATATACAGCAGTGATCATCTGAATTCCTGCATTATCATATAAAATACTAAGTATTGAAAGGCATAATTGCCTTTCAGTGTGAAACTAACATGCAACTTATTAGGCAATTCTTCTCCCATGGACTAATATGCAGATACTAAAAGTAGAAGTAGGGGTATTAGTTAAGTAAACCATCAGCACTCCTTGATTTTTACTGCTGAAGGTCAGATGCTATGGTAACTTTTGAACATAGCCTCTCATAGGTTAAACTGCAAGGGTTGGCATTGTCTTTGAGGCTGGAGCAAGAAATCCTGCTTCTGCTTTTTATCTGACAGGTGCACTGACAGCACTTGCAAGATCACCATGATGAAAATATACATCATGGTGAAGAAACTAGCACCCAGCTGTGACATGGATTTTAAACATAGGTCATTAAGTAGTTAAACAATAAGGGATTTTGTTTATAAATACTGAAAAGAAATCCACTACAATACAGAAACATACTGGTTTATACATTCTGGTGCATCCTACACTGCCGTAATGTGATTTAGAACTGACCTGTCAGCGTCAACATTTATACATGTCGCCCATAGTGTACAGTTTGTCTCCAGGGGATATGACCAGTGATAGTGATATGCCCACACATGCTCAGACATTATCTTTTATCTCAAGCAGCTAATGTCAGTATATTTCCTGCCTAGAAATCACAGATACTCACTGCTGAACGAGTGTTCAAAGCTAGGTTTTCACCACATAGCGGGTTGGACCTGATGCAGCAAGCGAATCCCCAGGTCGGTACCCCTGGCATGACTTGCCTGCGATGGTGGCCGATTTGTGGTGTGGTACAGAATTGCAAGGTAGGATCGTAGTCGAGTACAAGCAGGAAAGTCAGGACAGGTGGCAAAGGTTCGTGGTCGAGGGACGAAGAGTATTTAATGCTCAAATCTGCAGTTTTCAGCCACAAAAGAATTCAGCTTATTCATGAGTAGGTGCTATCCCCGCCCACCCACAGCTAGCTCCACCCACCTGTTGGTTTTTCACAGGATTCTATCTATTCAAAGTAAAAGGTTGAATCTGCTCTGAGTGGGTGGAGCTAGATGCAGTGAGGCGGGGCTAATGAATTGAGTGGACCGGCTGCAAACGGTCATATTTGAGCATTGAATGGTCTGAAACTACTGCATCTTACAGAATAAGGGACAGAGCCCTGGAAACAGCATGTCTGCCCCTAGCTTGTGCTGTCTTCAGCAAAGGTGACATAACCTATGCGACAGGTTCAATTAAGTAATAGAAAATGTCAGTGACTCAAAATTACATTCTACACGACAGAGTGAGTACAGTTAAAACTAGTTATAGAATTATGTTTAAAACTTCTTTCTTTGCAATTTTTTTTTCATTTAGAACATTTAAGTGGACAAGCAATGGGAGGAAAAGGATAAACCAAAACTATTATTATTGAAGGGGTTTTGCCAGGACGTGCCTTATCTGCTAAGAAGCAAATGTAAACAAGCCATGGAGCTGAGAAAGAGAGACACACAGCCAGAGAACAGAGCTGCATAAGGGATCGTGTGATATGCTCACTGAAATAATTAAACTACAACTTGTGGATTCTGTATACAAAAGACAACAGTTTTCTCCACAGCAGCTTGAAAGCTTCTTCATGTTTTCTGTCATCAGATAAAGCAGGGATCTACTCAGATAATCACAACTAGTTTATTCTGTATACAAAAGAAAACATATTTCTACCCGGTGCCTTGAAAACTTCTGCAGGTCAGTCTCATCAGATAAGAAGCTTTCTCTGCGCAAGCCTGTCCAGCAGCTCCTGTCAGGCCGTATCTAATACATACTTTGAAGTAACTAAGGGTAGGTAAGGCAGCCTGTAGCTCTCTCAGACTGAAATTTTTGTGATCACATATATTTAGAAAAGTGATTAAATACCCATTTTGGAGGATCCCACGTCAACATTGCATCGTGGCAAAACCCCTTCAAATGTTGTAAGGAATGTTTCTGCCTGGTTATTTTTTTATATAGAGCTATTTCAAATTTGACCATGTTATGACATGCTTAGACATGTTGTCCAAAAAGGATTTCCTTTGGAGAGTTGGGTTTAGAGGATGTGATGAAAGGAAGAGATCTTTTAGCTTTTACAGACTGCCTATGTGTAATGTTCATGTATGAAGCTGTTACGTCTGCTGTAATAAAAATATAGAGGATACATCTGTTGTATTGTTCAACCCTTATTCTTCTTGAATAATCTGTGTTCAACTGAAAAGTAATAGGGTGCATGTATGGGTACATTCCCCCAAAAATTACAGGGCATCCAGGTCTCTTGATTGAAAATATGTGCATCTGAGAAAAGTGAAACCACTCTCCACATAATTTCATAACTACTTTAAATTCTGGCTATTCTTTTATGAAGAATGTCCTTTCACATCGCTGCCATATTCAATGCACATGTTCTTTACAAATAGAACATTTAACCAGTATACTGTACCTAGAACCACATTTAAGAGATTGGCTACATTGTATAATATGCTAGTTCCCAGTCCCAGGTTATTAAATTAACATATATGTTTCATTTATTAGCTGGGATTCCCTGGAAAAAAATGTTTGCTGCACACATTTCACAAATAAAGATATAAACTTGATATCATCTTTTTTTACAGGAATTTTTTTTTTTTAATAGAAAACTTTATGAACTGAACATCTGCTTGTACAGTTATTACTGTGTACTTCCAATAGTGTATCCAGATATTGCCCTTTAAAACAAAATTCAAATGTTTACTACATCAGTAATGCCTATAAATACCTGTATTCGTTTAAATTAAATGGTCAAGACAGCTTTCTTTTTCTTTTTTTGAAAAGCAGAATTTTACCACCCTCCTTGTTTACACAAGCTTCCCTCGATGACTGACCATCTCTCTCTGCTGCCAGTGCTTCAACAACGATGTATGACCATGGTGACATCACTCCATGCTGAAATAGGAAAATAGAAGCTTGTTTATCTATGTTATTGCCAAACTTTAACCCATTAAAGCTCTGCAGCCTTGTAACCTATGGTTTACAAATCTCCAGAGCTCATGTTACTGTAACAGGCTCTGCAAGGAATAGCAGAGTTGATATGCCAATGATTTTGGAAATACTAGATAGACTAAGTTAGTTACTAATTAGTCTGGACTTCTCCCCGCCTAAGCTGCAAAATTGTACCTCCATAGTTAAGGGTTCAGCTATCTCACATTCATCGAAAGCAACTAATGTTCTGATTAAAGAATGTCTTATGTGCAACAGTAAGCAGGGAATATACCTGCTGAAGTGTCCATATGGTAAGGGCATGCCCTTACCATATGGACACTTCAGCAGGTATATTCCCTGCTTACTGTTGCACATAAGACATTCTTTAACCCCTTAAGCCGAACGCCTGAAAAGTAGTTAATGACCAGAACATTTTTTTAGTTTTGGCCTCCTTGCGTTTAAACAGTTGTAACTTTTTTATTTTTTCAATGACGCAGTTGGATGAGGCCTCGTTTTATTCGAGACAAGTTGTACTTTATAAGGGAATAGTTTAAGTACACTTATAAATAATTGCAGTATTTTTTTTTATTTTTTTACAAATTTTTTTTAGTTTTTTTATTTTTTTATTACACCATTCACATTTCACACTTAATAACTTGTTAGATTAATTCTACAGGTTATTATGGTTGTGTGGATACCAAATATGTGTAGGTTTTTTTGTGCGTGTAATTTATGCACAATTATTTTTTATTAAATATTTATTTTTATTTTATTATTAATTTTTTATTCTTTTTTTTACACTTTTTATGGTTTTTTTTGTACTTTTTTTTGACTCCCATGAAGGGAGAACTGTTTAACATTTTTTTAATTTTTTTTTTTACACTTAGTAATGTATTAGCATATTCATATATGCTAATACATGCTAATCTGTGTCAGTCTGACACAGGCAGTGATTAGGACAGCACACAGTGCGTCCTAATCACTGGCTTCATACACAGACAACTCTGGGGCCATGCTAGGTCCCCAGAGCTGACTGTGCAGCCGGTCCCTGAGCTCTGTCGGGTGACCGGGCGTTCCGTTCACCCGACAGAGCAGGGGATCCCTTTGATTGCGCTGCGGTAACGCACCGCCGCAATCAAAGGGTTAAAGCATCGGGTTGCGGAGGTTTCCTCCGCTCCCCGATGCCTGCAGGAGATGCTCTGGGATCGGGGCTGTGTAGTTCAGCCCCGATCCTAGCGCAGCTGCGGCGCCGGGCGCCGCAAACCCCGATGTCTGCAGCGACGTCAAAAGACGTCGCTGCAGACGAACGACCGCGCACCGTCCGCCGTCAAAAGACGGTGCGCGGTCGTTAAGGGGTTAATCAGAACATTAGTTGCTTTCGGTTTGCCGGCCAGTATTTGTCCGGTTTTGCGGCCGTCCCCACGGCCGCAGGGGTGGGGGCGGCTTTTCTCCGCGCTGAGCGGAGAACATCCCTCCCCCCTCCTATTGAGTTCTTCATATTCAGTCCGAAAACCAGACGGAAGAATGAACATGTTCAATGTTTTGCCGCCGGACGGAAAACCCGTACAGTGGGGACTGCTGCACGGGTTTTCCATAGAGCACAATTGTGCTCATTTTTGGCCGGTTTTTCAGGCGGTCTGAAAAACTGCAAACCGGCTGAAAAACCGTCCGAAAACCCATGCCGTGGGGACATGCCCTAAGGCTTACATTGGACAGATGCCCAGGAGTAATAAGGTGGGTCTGAAGTAACATTGTTCATTCATATGGAGGTTTAAAAACCTACCCCAAACTGCAATGTCAGATAAATCAACGCAACAAAGGAAGTTTGGCAGAACAACTGTGACTCGCCACTTCCAGGAGACTCGATATGGCATTTCAGAGTTACGGTGGTGTGTCCTTGAGAGGGTTAACGTTGTTAATGATGCTTGGCTTATTACACACTACAAAGGTAGGCAGGGTGGATATTTGTTATGAACACGATATCTCCGTGCTTAATGAAAATTTGAACTATAAAGCTTTTTTTGTGATATACTTGCTTTCTCTAGTTTTACTAATTGTAGTTTGTTATTTTGTATAGTATTTAAAATGTTTGTTGCAATGTTTCAATACGTGGTAAACCCTTGCCTGTATAAAGACCGTAGTGCAGGGGTCCCCAACCGCCGGTCCATATATCTATTAATTATCATTACAGGGGAGCATATATCTATTAATTATCACTGCTGGGGCCATATATCTATTAATTATCACTACTTGGGCCATATATCTATTAATTATCACTACTGGGGCCATATATCTATTAATTATCACTACTTGGGCCATATATCTATTAATTATCACTACTGGGGCCATATATCTATTAATTATCACTACTGGGGAGCATATATCTATTAATTATCACTACTGGGGCCATATATCTATATTTTATCATTACAGAGGCCTTAAATCTATTTATTATCACTACTGAGGCCATATATCTATTACTTATCACTACAGTGGAGCATATATCTATTAATTATCACTAGTGGGGAGCATATATCTATTAATTATCACTACTGGGGAGCATATATCTATTAATTATCACTACTGGGGCCATATATCTATTAATTATCACTACTGGGGCCATATATCTATTAATTATCACTACAGGGGAGCATATATCTATTAATTATAACTACTGGGGCCATATATTTATTTATTATCACTGCAGGGGCCATATATTTATTTATTTATTATTACTACTGGGGCAATATATTTATTTATCTTTACTACAGGGGACATATATCTATCTCAAATGACTACAGGGGGTATATATCTATAATGACTACAGGGGGCATATATATCTAATGACTACAGGGGGCATATGTATACATATTACTACAGGGGTCATATATCTATCCATCATTACTACAGGGGACATATATCTATCTCTAATGACTACAGAGGGCATATATCTCTACAATGACAGAGCTGATTACATATGTATATTATATACATGTATAATGCTGATCAATATTACTACAGACTGATTGTCAGCTCTGTGGGTCAGCATTGTTAGTATAATACTGACCCAAAGAGCTGACAATCAGTCTGCAGTTATACAATACTGGCTACCCCATACTTTACCCCTAAATGACACCGTATACACTTTTATTGTGTTTTTTTTCTGTGTGTGATTCTAAACATCCAACCACCTCCATGACCCCGCTACTTATAAACACACCCCTGATAACCCTTCCCCACTGGGCCGTGGAAACATTGTTGTGCATCAAACCGGTCAATGGTGGAAAAAAGGTTGGGGACCGCTGCCGTAGTGATTCTACAGTGCATGCTTGTGAAAGATTTCGGTTCTTGAAACATCACTGTTTTGCGGTTGCACCTTTTTGAACTGCTCACTCTTCCTTTCCATTTGGATTTTTATGGGACTCTTTGAAGCTATGCTTTGAAAAAATTTGTTTATTTACCTCTATATATTGCTATTATCGCAAGTATTGCGTACTATATTTTGATACAAAAGACTTTTAAATGTTTCAATAAATATATATTAATATATAATTTATTACTGGGTCTGCTATAAATAGCTATATATGTTGATATAGAGTGTGGAGGAATTTCCATAGGTAGACAATTCTGGCAACTGCTGTCAAGTTGAATATTTATATTGCCACGTACAAATTTGAGAAGAAATAAGGGGAGAAAGCAAGGGAGTTGAAGCAAAGGTATGAGAAATTAAATTGGGGGGAAGCTGGGGAAAGAAACAGAAGATGAGAAATAATTGAGAGAAAGAAGGACAAAAATGACGTGACATGTGGGATCGATGTGTATAGTGAGCAGGACTGAACTGTTGTAAAATGTGAAATGCATAATGGCCAAAATGTATACACGTAAGGACTAGAGAAATGGTGGTTAGTAGGCGACTAAAGAGAATAGTGTAGGAAAAGAGGAAGAATTAACAAAAGGAAGAAGAAAATGGTATCTGTTGAATTTCTATGAAAGGTGAAAAGAGTGGATGAAGCAAAGATAATTTGGCAGGGATAACTGGCTGCAGCAAGTCATCTTAAATCAGCAGATAACAAAAGCTTTTGAAAAGCATTGTAAAGGTTTATATAACATTCTGTTTCAAGATAAGATAATAAGAAATCTCAGGTTAAGCTTTACTACATTTGAATTTACAGTGGCTTTTTTTCTCAACTGAAATTGATATTTTATCACTGATCTCTTCACTCTGTTTCTCTCTCTCTCTCCCTCTCTCTCTCTCTCTCAGCATACTGAATTAATGCACCACTATAGATTAATCTCTATAAGTTAAAGATGTGCCAGAGTTTTTTTTTAAACTAGGCTTACTGTAATATTCACACTTGCGGTAAAAAAAAAAAAATGAAGAGCAACTAAAATAGTGGATTGGACTAACTACTCTTTTTCACAACTCAAGGACTTTAACAATTACAGAATAATCTCTATGCAGTATAATCTCTGATTCAAAGAATTGGTTTGAAAATAAATATTTTGAATATGTTCAAGTTTCCTGTTTTGGCTGACACATCAGTAGGTTGACTGTTAAGAAAAAAAAAAGTTATGTTATTGTTAAAAGTCTATCAACCTGAATCCAAATTAACACTTAAAGGGGTTTTCTCATCATAGGCTTTCACAGACTTGAACTGTTGTCTCTCTCTTGCAGCTTCAAATCCAGGGATGGTCCTCTCCTCCCAGGAGGTGGGTCTCTCCTCCCAGTAGGTGGGTCTTCTCTCACTGTAGAGTGGTGACATCATCATTCTGTGTGAGCAGGTGAAAGGAGAGGATGCCACAGCTCTGCAGATCTCCTGCAGTGGTCTGTTCTCATGTCTGCAGAGCTGTCAGCTCCAGGCTCCACAAGCTCCTTGTAACCAAAACACCTGCATTGCTGTAAACAGTTATACACACAGTCTGAACTGACGAAACAAATGTGAGAAATTTACTGTGTGACCCACTCTGTTATCAGGCAGGATGTAGGGGAGGAGCAGACTGTATAAGGCTTTGTTATATGGGGAAAGAGTGAATGTAGCAGCTAGAGAATCAGTAATTTCCCATATCCTTCACGTAGGGCTAAGAGATGAGAATAGAGGAGCTCAGACAGCTTTTTTACACAGCCAGCAACCAGTAAAGAAAGCTGTTTCACTTCCATTTTACACAGCTCAGAGGGGAATAAGCACATAGTGCAGTAGTCAATCACAACAAAGGGGGCATGTCCCACCCAGGGGCATGTCCAAACAGGGATGAATGGAATACCAGGCAGCCAATCACAGCAAATGGGGCATGGCATGACCACTTGCTGCAGAAATAGCTCTAGACACACAGATTAGTTCATAGCTGCTATACTAAATCATTTAGGTAATGCAAACCAATAGAAAAAGTACTTATTTTTACTGCACCATCATTGCAGATATGAACTTTGTAGTGAGAAAACCCCTTTAAATCAGGAATCTAAAAAAAATGAAGGATTTGTTCAACCATTACTAAAAATATAGCATTGCTTGGAAAGGCATAAAATCATATTTTACCTCCATCACAATAGTTCCTCTTCTATCCAGTTAGTCAATCATAATATGTAGCGTATTGGGAACTTGGGGTGGGAAATGCATTGCAGTCATTTTCTCACAGATGTATGCATTAAATTGTCATCTAACACTGTTATTTATCTTTGAAGAGATATATCATTATGTACTTTGTCATTTCTGATTTGAACAGCAGAAATGACTGAAATATCTTTAATTATCCACCGTGTGTTTGTCTATCTGAATATCTATCTTCTAGGGAAATTTCGAAAGAATTCAGCCAACAGGAAGCTCATCCAAAAGGGACTGAATAGTAAAACCATACATTAATTAAATAAAACTGAATAATGCCACCACACAGAAGGCTAGATTCACAGTAAAAAAAAATTCCATTCCTATCTTGATTAAAAAATGTATAGCAGAGCAGAAAATGGACTTACCCACTTTACTGTACTACAGTAAAATGGATAATTTCCAGGTAAGTCATTAGGCCGTTTTATCGAAAGCTTTTGCCCTGAATAAAACTGCTGATGTCCTGAACCAGAAATCTGCCCACAGAACAGATTACTGGTTTGTCAGTGGGGCCCAGAGTGCCATTGTCTTCTGCATATATAGTTGAAAACTACTGCGGAGCAGAGAGCTTTTGCTCCCTGCCCAGGTGGAGTGTAACAGGCTTGCGACCTACAGGGGTATACAGCACAAACTACCTTATGTAATGACTACCAGAGAATAAGACAGACTATAAAAAAGTAAGTAAATAAACATGTAGGCAATACCTTCCCTTTAAGTTTTCATGAAATCTAAACTAACAAAGATTTACATTAAAATGCAAAAGTTCAAATGACAGTAAACTTAAAGATGCATATAAGAACATTGTCCTACCATTATACAAACTCCTAGTCAGATCGCACATGGAATATTGTGTACTGTTTTGTGCACCAGTGCACATGAAAGACATTGTAGAGTTCAATGATGGGCAATGAAAATAATAAAAGGACTTGTGGACTACAAAACTACGGCTTTTGGGGAACATAATAAATATTTATAAATATATCAATTCTAATATAGAGATTTCTCTCATGATCTATTTATACCCAGGACTGTATCCAGAATAAGCGGGCATCCTCTACATCTATAGTAAAGATGGTTTCTATATAAATAAAAAAATTAGGCAAACACGCTATAGACCCTAGAAAATATATCTTTATAACGCCCTAAAGATACTATTGGATTTTATTTTAATTTAAGCTTTTTATGATGACGCAGCACTATCCACTCTTTGAGAAGAAGTGAAAAATCAGGTATCTCTATATTAACAGTGGCATTTCCGAGGCTTTATATTTGGTTTTTGCTGCATGTTATTTTGAAAATTTGTAATTACATATTGGGATATTGCAGATGTATTTAATCAGGCGGGACTTGAATTTTGTTGCATGTTGGACTATCTCATTCAATTCTAAATGCACCATATTGGAATCTGACTTTTGCTTTCACCACCTAAATATCTTTGGGGTGTTATAAAGATAGGCAATATTTTCTACGGTCTATAGTGCATTTGCCTTACTTTTTGTTTTGGTTGTTGTAGTATACGGAATAAGGAAAAAAGTAGCATAATTCCTTTTAAGCATACTAGAAGCTTGTTTTTTTTCCCTAGTCAGTGTATATATTGATGCTTATCTGTAAAGTTTCTATATAAATATAGAAGAGCATTCTTTACGTGACTTCGGGTTCCGGCGCCGACATGCTGGGAAGTGTGAGTGGGAGCTTCGGAGCGGCATACCTCATTACCTGTGGCTAGACCAAACATCAACCCTGCAGGGGGAGTGGAGGAAACACGGGACACAGCTGATCAGACAGGGAGAGAAAACCACCCCCGGGCTGTCACCACCAGCAGCAGTAATGGACAGAGGGAGGAGGGGCGGAGCGCAGCCCAATACAGTGCGCTGGAGCCTCCCATGTCTACAAAGAGATCACTATCAGTGCAAGAGACTGCACAAGGTGACAGGGGAGAGCTCCTACTCCCACAGCACAGATAAGCTCCCATAGCCTTCCAGCACTTAAGGCTCTCAGAGACAAGAGAGGCAGTGAAGCCGCTATCAGAAGGAAGGAGGGGGGTGGAAGTGACTCACCATTCTCTCTGCTGCAACCTTCAGGTCTTTTAGTCATACTACTGCCCCAAGAGAGGACTAATAAAAGTATAAGAGGCAACATAACAGCACTGGTCCTACCCAGGCTGATAATATTGTAAAGCATTACATAACCTACAACTCAGGGACCATCAGAGACCTTGGCTATAGTTTGATAAGCATCACTTAAAATCTGTTACCAGCACTCTGACCAGAGACCCTTGTCTATATAACACGTATTTAAAGGGGGTGCATGGAACGGTACTTGCGGAGAATGGGGAAATCCAAGTCAGCTAAACAAGCAGGAAAGGGGCTAAACCTGCCTCCCCCACCGCAGAAGGTGCGCCTGATCCTATATTGCATACAGATTGGGAGGATCTGACTATCCAACACGATCGATCCCCAACATCCCCAAAACCTGACACAATCTGCAGCACTCCACCTCCGAATGATAATTACAAAAAAATTGCCACTGAAATAGCTCGCCAGATCACCCCTGACCTGCATGAAACACTGGCATCTACTATGGCACACATGTTAGCACAAATCAGGGATGAAATCAGGGATCATGAAGACAGGCTGGAAGAGCTGGAGTCTAAGGTTCAATCGCTTGAGATGGACACTGACGCTCTCAGATCCCAGCTCCAAGAGGTTCTCTCAGACAACAAACGCCTCTCTGAAAAAATAGATGATCTGGAAAACCGCTCCAGGCGGAATAACCTGCGGATACTAGGTCTACCAGAATCTATTCTCCCGAATAATCTGCTCTAAATCTGTGAAAAAGAAATCTCTGAGCTACTAGCCCTTCCCGGTCGTTGTACAGTGGAAAGACCTCACCGAATAGGTCCCAACTTACAAGGAGGAAAAACTGGCGACATATCCACAAGAGGGCAGAACACCCGTAGAGACAGACCGCGGCAAGTCATCGTCAAATACCTCAATTATATCGACAAGACGGAGATCCTGAGAAGTTTTAAACGGCTCAGGCACAGCCTCGTCTACCAGGTGGCTACTCTACTGATCTTTGAGGACTTCTCCACAGAGGTGATGAAGCATCATAGAGCATTCTCAACTGCCTGCACGGAACTCTTTCACAGACAAGAAAGATTTGCGCTCCTCTACCCAGCTGTGCTTAAGGTTTTTCACAAAAATGGAACCTTCTCCACATTTTCAACGCCTGCTGAAGCAACATCTTATTTGGATAAAACAAGACGTTCTTCCAGGGAAACTCCACCCTGGGGATCTCCCCAAAGGCATCCACCGGATTTACCCCCTCTGGAACTGCAAAGGGTGGACAATGAGGACTCGCTGCATCGGCCGACACTCAGCCCAAAAGAACAGCGCAAGCGTCCAGCTTCTGCTGAGGGCACCTGAGGACATGGTTGTCTCAAAGTTCTAAAAGCATATGTTTCAGGGCATAATTCTTTTTCTTCAAAAAAAAAAAAAAAAAAAAAAAAAAAAAATATATATATATATATATATATATATATATATATATATAATTAATATATATATATATATATATAATATTATATATTTTATAAACCAATATCTGAAAATGTGTTAGATAAGCTTAGAAATATTTTTCAATTGGAAAACAGCCGAATTGGGGGAGGTCTACTTTATCTTGGATTCAGGGGTCGGATGGGGTTGCAGGGGAGATCCTTTCCCTTGGGGGCTTCCTCTGGCTTTCATCTGAGGGAGTCGGGGGGGCTACCCGATGGGGGAACCCCTTGCAACACTCAGTTCCTATATCTGACAGGATACTATTCTTTGCTTTGCAGGGTCTATTGTTAATATTGTTAATACGTAAAGATAATTCTTCTAGGCACAAGCCTAAGGTGCTGGCAGGCAAATGCCGCTCAGAGAGCTAAGGGAATGTTTATTCTTTCTTAGTCTATCACTTCATGTTGGAAAAAAGAGAAATTCCACAACCCATAATGGAAGGTGTTACAAGTTCGCAATTTTCTCCTTCCGGGTACGAAATAGGGGATGCAACTCCTCACACTGTTGGCTCGATCTGGTTACAAGCAATTCCTTTGGTTAACTTGTTTGAAGTTTGGTTAGTTTTATGGAGCTTTTTTCACTACCAGCAATTGAGAGGCACAAGATTCCCATATGTCCTGTCATTCCTTCTTAGGTACACTAGGGGAAATGTATTCATCACCCGCTTAGTCACCAACTCTCGCTGACACAATGATTAAGATAACTTCCTGGAACATAAAGGGGCTTCGATCCCCAGAGAAGCGCATTATGGTTCTGAAACATCTGAAGCGATTAAACTCAGATATAGCACTACTGCAGGAGACTCACTTAGAGAAGGATGGCTTCTTTAGGTTGAAAAGACTATGAGCGGGAGAGGTATATGGGTCTGCAGCAGTGGGTAAAAAAGCCGGGGTAATTATACTGGTCAAAAAGAATTTAACCTATTCATTAGTGGAACAAACACAGGACCTAGAGGGTAGATTAATTAGGATTAGTGATGAGCGATTACGTTGACTATCGTCATCGGGTCGATAGTAGATATCGGCAATTATCAAAACGATTTCCGATAGTCGGTAATAGATTATCGCCGATGACCATTAAAGTCTATGGGAGAGAAACAAAAACACCTTCGTTATTACACCCATACAGGGCTGGAGAAGCTGGAATTAACATCCACAACAGTCAAATGGATACATACTACATCTGAAGTAACACACTTAGGTTATAAAAGCCACAGAAAAAAAGTCACAGACCATTCACTATCCCTGTCTTGTACCACAGCCTGACCCTTAAACCTGCATCACCCACAAATTAAAAAGTGCCAGAAGGCAGTAGGATTTGAACCATCATTTTACTTGAACTTTGAATATCCCTGTCCTGGAACGCAGCATGAGCCCCAAACCTGCATGAACCCCAGATTTAAAAAGTGCCGCAAAAAGGAATCTTTCAACCACCCATTTTAGTTGAACTGGAAAGTGAATATATGTGTACTGTACCGCAGAATGACCATTAAAAATGTCTGACCCACAGATTAAAAATTGCCGGGAAATAGAGTCTTTGAACCACCATTTAGTTGAAACGGACATTGACTATACCCGTTCTGTACCTCAGTATGACCATTTAAAACCTGTCTGACCCACAGATTAAAAAGTGCCGGAAAAGGAGTCTTTGAACCACCATTTTAGTTTTAAACTGGACATTAAATATATCGCCTGTACCGCATTATGACCATTAAACTGTATGACCCCCAGATTAAAAAGTGCCGGAAAAAGGAGTCTTTGAACCCCCCATTTTATTGAACTGGACATGACTATCTTGCCCTGGGCCACAGCATGAGCCCCAAACCTGCATGACCTCCAGATTTAAAAAGTGCCGGAAATAGAGTCTTTAATCACAAAATTTTTGTTTAAATGGACATTGGGCTATACCTGTCCTGGGCCACAGCAAGAGCCCCACCTGCTGACCCCCCGATTAAAAAGTCGGGAAATAGGATCTTTTAACCAG
Organism: Phyllomedusa bahiana; assembly: GCA_025379985.1. Lineage (NCBI taxonomy): Eukaryota > Metazoa > Chordata > Amphibia > Anura > Hylidae > Phyllomedusa > Phyllomedusa bahiana. The sequence goes on along the minus strand of JAODAL010043383.1, from coordinate 2,210 downwards.
CATTTAGTTGAACGGACATTAACTATATCTGTCCTGTATCGCAGTTTTATGACCCCTTAAACCTGTCTGACCCCCAGATTAAAAATGCCGGAAAAAGGAGTCTTTGAACCACATTTAGTTTCAATGGGCATTGACTATATTGTCCTGGGCCACAGCCTGAGCCTCAAACCTGCTACCCCCAGATTTAAAAAAATATGGGGAAAAGGAGTCTTTGAACCCCCATTTTAGTTTCACTGGGCATTGGCTATACCTGCCTGGGCCCCGGGGATGAAACCCCCAAACCTGCATGACCCTCAGATTTAAAAAGTGCCGGAAATAGGAGTCTTTTAACCACCATTTTAGTTGAACTGGACATTAACTATATCTGTCATGTACCGCAGTATGACCATTAAACCTGTCTGACCCCCAGATTAAAAGTGCCGGAAAGGAGTCTCTCAACCACCATGTTAGTTGACCTGGACATTGACTATACCTGTTCTGGGCAACAGCATGAGCCCCAAACCTGCATGACCCCCAGATTTGAAAAGTGCCGGAAATAGGAGTCTTTTAACCACCATTTTAGTTGAAATGGACATTAACTATATCTGTCCTGTACTGCAGTATGACCATTAAACCTGTCTGACCCCCAGATTAAAAAGTGCCGGAAAAAGGAGTCTTTGAACCACCATTTTAGTTTCACTGGACATTGACTATATCTGTCCTGGGCCACAGCATGAGCCCCAAACCTGCATGACCCCCATATTTAAAATGTTCCGGGAAAAGGAGTCTTTCAACCACCATTTTATTTGAACTGGACATTGACTATATCTGTCCTGGGCCACAGCATGACCCTTAGACCTGTTTGATCCACAGATCACAAAGTTGCACTATGCTATTTTTACAGTGACTGTCATTTAGTATATTTTTTGGTAACTGACATTTTTTTACAGAATTTATTTAGGGAAGTTTTTTTATATTTTTACATTATTTCATTTTGCTTTTTTTTAAAGTGTGTAACATCAAAACACCCCTCCTGCATTTTTTAAAATGTATTTTTTTCATGTGTAGATTAGTGATGAGGATTACGTTGACTTGTCTCGGATCGATAGTCGATATCGGCAATTTTCAAGAGATTTCCGATAGTTTTAATAGATTATCGCCGATCCCCTTAAAGTCTATGGGAGAGGAAAACCCTTTATTTTTACACCCAAACAGGGGTGGAGAAGCTGCAATTAACATCCACAACTTCAAATTTTATATGTGCTACATTTAGGCAAACACTTGGTTATAAAAATACAGAAAAAAAGTCACGACCATTCACTATCCCTGTCTTGTACCCCAGCCTGACCCCCAAACCTGCATCACCCCCAAAAAATTTAAAAAACCAGAAGGGGTATGATTTGAACCCCCATTTTTACTTGAACTGGACTTTTAATATCCCTGTATGGAACGCAGCATGAGCCCCAAAACCCGCATGACCCCCCGATTTAAAAAGTGCCGCAAAAGGGTTTTCAACCACCCTTTTGTTGAAATGGCTTTTACTATATTCTTTTGTACCGCAAAAAAACCCTTAAACCTGTTGACCCCCAAATTTTAAAAGTCCGCAAAAAGGAGTCTTTGAAAAAACCCCCATTTTAGTTTTTACTGGACATTGACTATATCTGCCTGGGCCAAGATGAGCCCCCCAAACCTGCATGACTCCCAGATTAAAAGGTGCCGGAAAAAGGGGTCTTTGAACCACCTTTTTTTTTGAACTGGAATTGAATATCTGTCCGGGCCACAGCAGACCCCTTTAAAACCCGTTTGATCCACAGATCACAAAGTGGACTATGCTATTTTTTACAGTGACTGTCTTTAGAAATTTTTTTGGTAATGCATTTGTTTACAGAATTTTTTAGGGGAAGTTTTATTTTTAAATTTTACATTTTTCATTTTGCTTTTTTTTTCAAATGTGAAAATACAATATCACATAATCTCCAAAAAATTTGGGAAATTTGCAAGTGAAAAAAAGAGTGATTTTGATCACTAATTTTTCTATTTTGCCATAGGCAAACTTAAAATCTTTAAAATTCTCTCTCTGTTAAACACTAAAAAAGTAACTTTTATTATTCTAAACCTTAACCTTATAAACTATTTAAAAACCCGATCTTAACCTCATCATTTAACCCTTTTTGCTTCTGAAAAAGGGGGAAAAACTCCCTTTCTATTATCAAGTCTGGTGGAACCCACCT
>JAODAL010043382.1:0-33890 GCA_025379985.1 Phyllomedusa bahiana | reverse complement strand
CACATTGGGCGACATGTATGATTTATAGCGTTTAAATGCCCATTTTTGTGCGCCTTGTAATAGTGTAGATTGCAAAAGAATCTATGAACCTGTTCTACTGCAGGACAATTCTTGCTCAGGTAAACCACTTTTAAAGTGCTCTACCTGTTCCAGCAGTAATGTGCTTGGAACAGCCGTAGGAAGGAAACAAGTCTATACCGAAACCAAGCGCATTACAAAGTGCTGTGGGTGGTCTGTAATACGCCTGATATTGGTGTGCGTTTTAAAAATATAGCGAACGGGGCTGCGCTAGATCTCTGGCTAAAAAGACGACAGACTTCTGGCTCAGCCCGTTCATTCATGTCGCCCTTCTTAATCTTTATTTTGTGGTCAGTAGAAATTCGTTGATACCAGATTTATAAAGAGTTTAATGTGTATTAATAGTTTTTACTTAGACCAATAACCTCTTCTGTCAGTTACATTGTGTCAGGGATAGGTTGTTATGGGGTTAGGGTTTTTATTTGTATAATTTTCCATTTTAGGGTGAGGTGACACAGACACTATTCCAACATTTTTTTAGGGTGGTAATATTTAAAAAATAATGTAATTTTAAATCCTTTTTTTTTTCCTGTCTCACCTGGGTATTTGTACAAGTGATCGCTAATACAATAGACTACGGTACTTGTGTACTGCAATGTATTGTCATTCAAGCGATCCAAACCGTACATCCTGCAAAAATTTCTGTAAATGTAAAAAGATGGACAGAAAGTTCTGCAGGAGGCAAACCAGACAGGAAATTAAAGAATTAAAGAAGCAAACTGTGTCCCCTCACATGACTACAGTGTAAGAAGTGAATGGTGTGTTTCTTCTCTCCTGCTCCTGGGAGATAGATGGCAGGGACGACCTCCAGGACATCTTGCCGCTAGTAGTTAATGTCTCTTCCAGGGACACCAACAGAGCCTCAGTGTCACCTGACACTGCCTGGATCAGGAACCAGGACCGGAAGAAGGGGTTTGTCTTCCCTTGTTTTTTCCTTTTAGCCCAGACGCATGATGATGCTCTTTTGGCCATGACTGTTCTGCAGAATTTAACACACACATCTTAGAATCCTCATTTTTCAGCAACTAATTATGGTGATTGTCCCTTCGTTAATTATCTCTATAGCTCCCCTAGTTAAATAGATATATATAAGCCCCCCAGTTAGGCAGGTATATATAGGCCCCCCTCTAGGAGGTATATAGACAGGCCCCTCAGGCAGCTATTATATAGGCTTCCTCTGGCAGTTATAGATAGGCCCTCAGGCAGGTATTATGGCTCCTCTGGTAGGTTATAGATAGGCCCTCAGGCAGGTATATATGGCTCTCTGGGGCAGGTATATATTGGCTCTCTGGCAGGCATAGAGAGGCCCCCTCAGGCAGGTATATATGGGCTCCCTCTGGCAGGTATATAGATATAGCCCCCTCTGGCAGGTATATAGATAGGCCCCCTCAAGCAGGTATATATGGGCTCCCTCTGGCAGGTATATAGATATAGCCCCCCTCTGGCGGGTATATATGGCATATTGTCCCCCTCTGGCAGGTTTTAATAGCCCCTCTGCAGGTATTATAGCCCCCATTTTAAGCCCCCTCTGGCAGGTATAAAAGACCCCTCTGGCAGGTATAAAGCCCCTCCTTTCCCTCTCTGGCAGGTATATAGCCATAGTCCCCCACTGGCCGGTATATAGCCCCCTCTCTGGAAGGTATTTAGCCCCCTGCTGGCAGGTATATAGCCCCCCTATAGCAGGTATATAGTTATAGTCCCTCTCTGGCGGGAAATATAGCCCCCTCTGACGGGTATATAACTATAGCCCCCCTCTGGCAGGTATAAAGCCCCCCCTCTGGCAGTTATATAGCTCCCCTCAGGCAGGCAGGTTTAATAAAAATAAAGATACTAATACTTACCTTTCCTCCTTCCCGGCCGAGCATCCTTCTCTTCCGCCCCAACACTGTCGGCGTGACGTCACCATGCAGCCAGCGTGGGGACGCTCCTCCGGAAGTTCCTCGGGCCCCACAGCCTATTAGTCATTAGGCTGTATCAAAACCGGAGATGGGGACGTTTATCGCGCGCTGCTTGTTATTGATAACGGTCGGGGGCCCCAGCAGGCCCTGATAACTAGCGAGCCTAGCATGTACAGAGCCGGGGGCGGGGGGCCCCGCTGTGTGCGGGGTGGGCCCTGGCTTGTACATGCCGCGGGCGGGCCTGTAGTCCATGAGGCCACGAGGCGGGCCCTGTTGTGTGCGGGGAGGGCCCTGGCTTGTACATGACCGTGGGGCGGGCCCTCTGCGGCGGGCGGGCCCTTGCTTGTACAGGGCCGCGGGGCAGGCCATGCTGTGTGCGAGGCGGGCTCTGCTGTCCATGAGGCCGCGAGGCGGGCCCTGGCTTGTACATGCCGCGGGGCGAGCCCTGCTGTCCACGAGGCGGACCCTGATGAGTAAGTACGGGCCGCGGCGGCCCGCGGTCCCCCTTGTTGCCCGGGCCCCGTACGGCAGTACCCCCTGTACTGCCCTATCGGCGGCCCTGGTGGCAATGGTCATCTTTACAACTCAGAAGCAAAGGCTTTCAGGTTGTCTGTAATGTCACCATGCCCAGCAGGGCATGAGTGAATGACAGATACAATACATAGCAGTACAGTCATGTACTGCTAATAAAATTCATAGGTCGGGATAAAAAAAAAAAAAATTAAAATTTAAAAAAAAGCAAAAAAAGCACAAAAAAAATAAAGTAAAACACTTTAAACCCCCTTTTCCCTTTTAAAAACAGTCAAATAAAAAAAGTCCACATTTTTGGGTATTCCCAATGTAATGACCTAGCCAAAAAAATCTTTTTCCCATTTTTTAAAACCCCCCACAATAAATAAACCCGTGACAAAAAAAAAAATGTATTTCCCCTTTTTTAATGAAAAGGGGGGGTTTTTTGGGGAATTTAAAACACGGGTTTGACATGTTTTTTTAGTTTGGTGGTGACCTGCTTTTTGTTTAAAAAAATGAAAGGCCTTGTTCCCAATATAAATTTTAATACCATGAGTGTTGCTATGGCCCTAAAATATCCAGGGGCAGGGGTTTTTGGTTTTCTCATAGGGGGGGGGCACAAGCATTTTTCATCCCTTCCCAACAATATTTTCACAGGCAAAAAACGTTTAAGTTCCTGTCAAAAAATTGTACGGGGTTTTTTCCCAATATGAGGGGTGATCATTAAAGATTTCCCCTGACCCACTTTTATTTATCACAGGACGCTGAAACGCACTTGTGTAAGGATAAAAAGTCTCTTTCCCTTACTTAAAGGTATCTGCTTGCGGGGTTTCCCCTGGCTGTTTCTTTCCCTTTTCCAAAAAGCAGGGAAAATTTTCGAATGCCCAAATGGGAAGATGGGCGAATTTCTCAAAAATTGGGTTTGGGCCCACTTCGCCGATTTTTTTTAAAAATTTGTTTGGGGTCCAAAATTACTTCGGCACGAATCGCATTAAAAAAACAGCTATTTCCAGGCTGCCAGAGCCTGCGGGGTTTGCTGTAGAACGTTTGTGCCAGCTTTAAAAAAAGCAGGGGGATTTTGGTTTTTGGTCTTCTTTACAATGTTTTTTTTTTAAAGTATGACACGCAGAGGGATTCCGCCGCTTTTTAAAATTTGGGCTTCACAAATAAAATTCCGGGGGCACTTAAGGGGGGCCCAAAACTGACCAAAAAAATGAAGGGGGAAGGTTCCCCTTGAAAAATCATGTCACAAAAAGCGGGGAAAAAAACAAGCTGGGAGTTTCAGGTTTGGAAAACATTAGTGAAAAGGGGTTGGGGGGGGGGGAAAAAAATTTTTCCAAGGGTGGGGGGCGGGCCACACCCACCCTGAGGCAAGAGGGGCACAAAGGGATTTTTCCGGAGGTGGCAAAAAAAGTAATGGGCCACAAAAGGGGCCCACAATGACACAGTATGGAGGTTAGGGAAACCCACCCCACAGCAGCGGAAAGGGGTCAGAAAAGGGGCAAAAATGACATTCCGGATGGGGAAAAAAAACAGGGGGGTAGGGTCACCAGAGGGGCAAAATGACGGGAAGGTGGGGGTTTAACGAAAACACCACAGCGCAGCATGGGTCGGGGCAGTGGGCAAAAATCCCATTCTGTAGGGGGCAAAAACAGGGGTACCCACAGAGTGGCAAAAATGACAAAAGTGTGGGGAAAGGCAGCGGAAAGCATAGGTAAAGTCAGTGACAAACAATCACATTCGGGATGTGGCAAAAACGGGAGTGGGGGCCCACGGGTTTGCACAAGGACAAATTTGGGGAGGCCCAAGACAGCAGCAGCATAAAGGTTTCGGCAGGGGCCCCCCAAAAAAAAAAATTTGACATTTTTGGAGGGGGCCCAAAAACTGAAGTAGGCCACAGAGTGAAAACAATGGAACAGGGTGGAGGTCACGACGGGCGAAATTTAAGGTCAGGCAGGGGCCCAAAAATGACATTCGGGGGTGGCAAAAACAGGAGTACCCAAACCGGGAAGTGGCCAAGGGACACGGTGGGGAAAAGGGCACCCCCAGCAGCAGCACATGGGGTCGGGGTCACAGTGACAAAATGACTTTTCTAAAAGGGGGGCCAAAAAACAGGAGAAAGGGCCCAAAGAGTTGCAAAAATGAAACTGGTGGAGGTCACGACAGAAAGCAGCATGGGGTAGGCATGGCAAAATACATTCGGAGGTGGAAAAAACAGGATTAGGCCACATGGGTGGCAAAAATGACAGAGTGTGGGGGGCAAGGGGCGGGCAGAAACATGAGGCAGTCAGTGACAAAATTTACATTCCTGGGGGTTTGGCCCAAAAAACAGGATGGGCCACAGAGTGGCACAATACAGAGAGTGGGAAGGTGCGGGGGCGGGAAAACCCATGAGGTCAGGCAGGGGGCAAAATACTTTCCCTGAGGTGGCAAAACAGTACAGGCCACAGGAGGGGCCCAATGAAATTTTTGTTGAGGTCACGAAAAGCATGCCAGCATAGGGGCAGAGGGCAAAATTTGGACATTCTGGAGGTGGCAAAACAGTAGTAGGCCACAGAGTGGCACAAGACAGGGGAGTGGAGGTAAATGGTGCAGCAGCAGAAATGAGGTCGGGCATGGCACAATGAATTCTGGATTGGCAAAAAACAGGAGTGGGGCCACAAGGGGCACAAAGACACATTTGGTGGAGGGCACGGCAGAAAGCACATGATTTCCAGTCATGCCCACAAAAAAAATTTCTGGGGTGGCAAAAAAAGGAGTAGGCCACAGGGGTGGGCACAATGACAGAGAGTGGGGGTGACGGCGGCAGGACAACAGCATGGGTCAGAGAGTGGCAAAATGACAAAAGGTGTAGGGACCAACAGCAAAAACCCACCCAGCACAGGCATGAGGACAGAGAGGGGCACAATACAAGTGTGGATGTCAGGGCACCAGAAAACAGCAGCAGCAGCATGAGGTCATGGGTTTGGCACAAGGAAAAAAGGTGTGGTAGGGGGGTGGCAATAACTGTTCCCGGTAAAACAGGTTGGTGGCAGATGGAAAAAAACTGGCAGCAAAGAGGGGCCCATAAGGGGGTTTTAAACGGAAATCAAAAATATTTTGGGGCTGGGGCGGGTGTTTATTTTTAAAACCCAGACTCATTTCTAAACATTTGGGGGGTTGGGGCGCCCATGGCTGATGAAAGTCTGACGTTTGGGGGCCCTTTTGGGGGTGTGGGAAACCCTTGACTTTTCCCAGGGCCTGATTCATCTTGAAAAAGGTTCGGGTTGCTCCAAAATTTCCCGTGGACAAGGGGGGTTCCCCTTTTGGGGAAAGGGAGGGCCCCCGCCGCACAAAGGGCCCCGGGCTTGTTGCCACCTACGGGCCGGGCAGGACAGCTTTCCACTGAAAACTCGTCAATTTTGGGGCCCAAACAAAAAATCCAGATTGGCTGCCCAGTGTCCAGGGGGATCTTTAAACTGGAGGGCCCAGGTGCTGTCCAAGTAGGCCACCACCGGGGGGGTTTTCCAGGACTGCTCCGGTCCTGCTGCTGCTCTCGGCAAACTGCCCTCCCATAGGGGGGTGTAAAGGGAAGCTGTCACGGGTGGGCCCGCCCCCCGTCCCGGGGTGCGGGGAACCTGGGGGTCCCCACCTTAACGAGCGGCCACCCCCGCCCGCAGGGGGGGCCAAAGGGTGGGCAAGCTCCCCCCCCAGCCCCCCGGCCACCTTCCTATTTAAACCCGGCCGCGCTCCGTCCCCTCTCAACCCTTTCCCCGGGCGCGGCCTTTCCCCGACATCAAAAGCGCACCCGCCGGCACTGCGAGTTTTAAAAAGGGGGCCCCCGGGCCCCCCGGAAATTTGGGGCTTTCCCGGTCATCCCCTTTTTTTAAGCTTGCCCCTTCCGGGGGCTTTTGGGCCCGGGTTCTTTGGGCCCAAATTTAGCCTACTGAGAAAGCGTTCCAAACCTTGTTCTGATTTACCCTTTTCCCCTTTACCATTAGTTTCCCTTTCCTCAAAACCCCCCGCTTTCTTGCCCCTGCCCTTTAACCTACTGCCTGCCCCACGACCACAAACCCTTTTGCCGCCCGGCCCTTGACCTTTTTGCCTGTCCCCAAATACGAGCCCGCCTGACGATTCTGCACCACGCTAAAATTTTGGGGCTGCCACCGCAAGCAAGTCACGTCAGGGGGAAAAAGACCTTTTTGGGGAAAACCCCGCCGCAGCAAGTCCCCTCCCGCTTTGGGCGGGGGTCTGGTGAAAACCGGGACCTACTTAATTTTCCCTTCCCTGGCGTGGCTTACCCCATCGCTTGCGGCGGTTCAGTGGATCCACTTCTACTCTGGGTACGTGACAGAAAGCTTTCTCTTTAGTGAAATCCAGACTTAGGTTGTGCTGATGGAGCTGGTACTGCTCCTACCCCCCAAAAATTTCCCCCAGGGAGCTGCGGCATTGAGTACGTAAGCCCTGAGGAAACCCCCCCGGTCAGAAACCGCAGAAAAGGGACGATGCCGCACATAGGGAGCGGGCCCCCAAATGACTATGGAGGGTTTCCCTATAGTAAAATTTTAGTTTGTCCTCCCTCGTCAATACTGGGAAAAAAGGGTCCATTTTTGGGCTGGTTTGCGAGGGTCCAATAGGGTGGGGCCAGAAGTCATCCTCTGCCATGCTGACTATTCGGCGTCACTACCAGGGAAGTTTAGCATGTTTCGGGCCAAACTGCAAAAAGTACTCCCAGGGGCTCCCCGCCTCCATCTCCACTGTAAAACTGCCATGGGGCTTGGGTCATTTTGCCACGTCTTCCTCATCTCCATCTACCCCCTCCAGCTGCTTTTGGCTCCCCCTTTTTTTTTTTCGGGGGAAAAAAAAAGCAGCAAAAAGTAACGGAACCCCGCGCTGCCTTTTGTGAAAAAATGCTTAAAAAATTTTTTTGAGTTCAACTATATCCACAAAAAAGGCACCAAAAAAGGAATTAAAAAAAGGGCCTACGTGTTTCAAGGGGTACACTGCCCCCCTTGTTCCTTGGTAACATTGGGAATCCACTATTTACCTATTAAATAGATTTGGGTTTAAAACTAAAACCCTTTTGATAAATTTCGTCACTTCCCTTTAAAATGTACAAGGGGTAAAATTTAAAAGTTGCTAAAAAACATTACACAATAACATAAACCCACCAAAACCTTTTTTATATACTCATAAAAGGAGACAAAAGATTTTTCGCACTGACCTAAAAGATTAAGCTAGATGTTTCTAAAAGGTTTTAACCCCTGGGATGCGGGGGTCTATTTCATAAATCCAAAAGCTTTTTCCATCGAAACCCTTTCGCTGCCAGTCTCCCCAAATAGCGGAGGTTCTCCCTTTTCAATGCAAAGAAAAAAGCGAACCCTTTTACTGATTTCCCTTTATGGTGTTCAATGAAGTGTAGGTCCACACCCGAATGGTGAGTATGTTTTTTTTTCTGGGTGACCAAGCAGTTCATTGAAACCCCCATGGGAAAGGGTCCCGTAGAAGGCTGCGTTTTTTGCATTTGGAAAAGGGTAGAACCTCCGCTTTTCCGGAGGAGAATGGCAGCGCAAGGGACCATGCGTGAAGGCATTTTTGGATTTATGAAATTTGAAACCGGCATACCCGCCGGGCTGAACCCTTAAAAAACATCCCCTTACATCTATTAGGTTTTATGCGTATATTTTTTGTCCCTGTTGATAAAAAAGTATTGGTAGAATTTGTGTATTTTGTATATGTTTTAAGAAAATTTTTAAAAGTAAACCCTTTTACATTGTTTTTGGGAGTGACCCTTTTAAAATCACATGGTTTGTTTTTTAACCCCTCTATTTAATTGGTCAGTAGTGGATTCCCATGTTACCCTGAACAAGGGGCGATGTACTCCCGAAACGCGGGGAGGTCGTTTTTTTATTCTTTTGTGGGGGGGGGTTTTTTGGGGGGAAATAGTGCATTTAAAAACATTTTCAAGATTTTTTTTTCTAAAAACTAGCACTGGTTCCGTTACTTTTTTCTGCTTGCATTTTCCTTCTACTGGGGGGTTTGGGCCGGAAAGGGTAGGAAAACCCGTGCGCTCCATGCAAGGAATTTTTACTCTGAAGGGCCAAAGGGGCAAAAAATTATTTCAGCTGTTACCGGTGAGGGGGCCGTGTTTTCCCCTTTCAAAAGACTTTGACTCCTCCCCTGGGATGGGTAAAAAAAATCCACTCCCTTTTCCCCGACAATGCTTTCTGCTCCAAAGTCCCCCCTCCCCCCTCCATTTTTAGTCCCCCCGGACTCATTTTGGCCTCAGAAAGTATTTGCCAAAATCTCCCGTCCCCCTGCCCAAAACAGATTTTTAAATATCTGTTCCGCACAAATTTAAACAGTGAAATTATTTAAATTTATCCCTTAAAAAAAACCCGGCGAAAAAGACAAATAACTTGGCCTCCCCGAATGACCTCAACAAAAGGAAGGTGTACGCAAAAGCTGCCACTGGGTGACATCAAAGTTAACAGGGGAGTACTCCCGTCCGCCTGGTCATCAAAAAAATCGTTTAAGGCCTTTCCCTTTTTCAAAAGTCGGTCCAACTGTTCAGGGTGGAATTCCAACGGTGGAAAAACGATATAAAAGGGGTGGTTGGGGGGGGGCCATTTGCCGCTGCAACTCGGGAGGGGGTTCCCGGGTTTTTTTAGGAAAGATGAAGGCATGCACAGTTTCCCGGCCATTTCAAAACTTCTGAAAATCGGTGAAGATTCAGGACCTTTTTTACAACCGATTGAACACGTGTTCCTGCAGGGCTCTATCCCAACCCCTGGTGCAGCGCGGACACCATGTTCCTCCCTTGTCCCTACAGGTTCGATTTGCAGTAGGCGCAAGGGAAAAACCCCACATCGATTTCGTGCTGCATGCGGGAGCGTTCCTCCCCTGTGTGATTCGTTCCCCTGGGGAAGCCCGGGGTAGAAAAATGCGTGACACCGCTGTGCCTACACATGGGTTATGGGAGTACTTGTGGAGGGTGGAATGGTGGTGGTGGAAAGGGGAGGAGGCGGTCATTGGGCAGGGAAAACCCCAGTTTGACAACGTGGAGGAGAAAGGCCGTCTCTGTCCAAGTTGTTGGTTGCCCCGGGCAGGAAGCACATTCACCCAGTGGGCCTAAAAGGGCTGTACGGGCCCTGACCCTAGTTTTCAGCTCCAGACGTCCCCGTGCCCCTGCACCTTGGAACAACGGTAAGGTCAAAGGGCTGGCCCACCTTTGTTCTACATATTTATGAAATGGGTACGGGCCCCTTTTTGGAAAAAAAATTACGGCTTGGAAAAATCTCCATCTCGGCACCAGCCATTAGTTCTCTGAAAAAGGGGCAGAGTCCCCCTTTGGAAAGGGGGGGACTGCAGCACCAACATTGGACAGGAGCACGGTCAGCTTTTGCCCCCTTTGGATGGTTGGCGATCTTTTTTCTCTTGCAATGCCCGCTGAAGACTGCTGACGCCATGAGTAGCGGGAGCAGGAGCAACCTGGACCCGGGGAAATTTGTCAAAGAGAAACAGCCCCCTTTTGCAAGGGGGGGGAGCCTTGACTGGGAATGGCATGGGCCACTGGGCGCTGTGTGCTGGTTGCTGCGGCGGGCAGGGTGGACCACCACATCTGACCACGTTTCTCCAGGGCCCGGGTGGTGAGTGCATGTTTTGGAAGAGGACCTGTGCCAACGTTTTGCTCCTGCCAGCTTCACTTTCTGCCCCGATTCTACATATAACCCCCTTTTGGCTCCCCGGTGTTTTAGCAAAGAACTGCCACATCGCCGAGTGCTGATTTTACCGCCAAGCTCCGCACTGGTGACTACTGTGCCGCTGCCCCACTGACCCCTGTCCGCTACTTTTCTTGACCTGCGAAAAGGGGGTTTTTTTACCCCGTGGCCCCCTTGGTCCCCCAACCCCTTGTGTACCCCCGCTGCCCAACGGCCCCACAGCCCCCTTGTGGGTGCGCCCCGCCTGACGCAAACTGACGCCCCTCTTCTCCTGACGATGTGAAGCCCTTTCTTCAAACCCCGGGTCCCCAAATGCGGTCGGCACATCATGTCAATTTGGGTTTCTGTCACTCGGTCCTCCACCGGTCTTTTTTTCAGAGGCTGACCCCTCACAACATAACCTCCCATGCCATCTCCAATTAACTTTGCCCCTTACTGCAAAAAGGGGGATATTGCCCCTTTCTTCGCTGCAAGTAGTGCTGATGCCCTCCTAAATTGTTCATCCTCGCTATATATGGCGCTGAGCCCAGCAACATAGTAGATCTCTGGTGAGGGAACCGGATGGGACAGTGGAGGGTTGAGCGACAGGTGTGGGCCGGCTGAGGACCCAATAGGGCCATCCAACTATTGGGTTGTGTCTGAGGTTCCCACCGACTCTTGTGTGGTTTCAGATGTCATCTGGGAGGAAGTGGATGTCCTAGTCACTATCAAGATCCTTGGGCTTGCTAGTCAGCAAACCGGCCGCTAGAATGACAGCGGCAGGTTGTTAGTCCTCACGAGTAGTGGACCACTGCTGCGCTGCGACCTGGGCACTGCTCCTGGAATGATTGTGACACTGCCACTCGCTGGTGATGAGGCCTGCCACCTTTTCTGTCTGACCATACTGTTTGTTCTAAATTGTACAGACACTGTTTGATGAAGACTATCTGTAGATAATAAATACAACACCTGTATTTGACTCCAAATGAATCCAGAGTAACAAGCTGGGAAACCCATGGATATAAATTGCGCATCACAAAATGGCCAGGAAAAATTGACGTGTATGTGTCCGTTTAAAAACTCTGTGTATTGTACGAAGTAAACAGCACAAATACAGGCTTAATTAAAACCTTCGGATATGAATTTTCGCATACAGATATTTTCTTCTGTGGCGGTGGAAAAGAAAGTTTTTTACTGAGTACGAAAATGCAGAAAATACTAGTTAACCTGGGATGTAAATTGCGGCCAAACAATTGAGAAAAACAATGGCTGTGTTTTTTTCACTACACATCAAGAGAAAAATTTTTAATTAACCTTGCTTGTGAATTATGCTACAGGAAAATTGTATTTTTTGGCGGTGAAAAAGATGGTTATTTTTGTCTCCACAGCAGAAAAAACAACGCTTAATTAACCCCTGGATGTAAATTGCGGCAAAAGAATTGAGCAGCCACCAAACTACTAGCTTTGTAGCGTGTTACAATGGCGTATTTTTTATGCTAAAAAAAGAGAAAAAAGTGTAATTAACCTTCGCTTCGTGAATTATGCTACAGGAAAATTTGTATTTTCTTGGCGGTGGAAAAAGACGGTTAGATTTTAGTCACCACAGCAGAAAAACAACGCTTAATTTAACCCTGGATATATAAATTGCGCAAAAGAATTGAGCTCCACATAACTACTAGCTTTGTAGCGTGTTACAATGGCGTATTTTTTACGTACTCAACATAGAGAAAATTGTAATTAACCTTCGCTTCTTGTGAATTATGGCACAGGAAAAATTGTATTTTTTGGCGGTGAAAAATGTTGCGTTATTTTTTGTCACCACCAGCAGAAAAAAAACAACGCTTAAATTTACCCCTGGATGTAAATTGCGCCAAACTAAAAGAATTTTGAGGAGCAGCACTAACTACTAGCTTTGTAGCGTGTTACAATGGCGTATTTTTACGCTACACAATAATGAGAAAAAAATTGTAAATTAACTTCGCTTGTGAATTATTGCTACAGGAAAATTGTATTTTTTGGCGGTGGGAAAAAAAGACGGTTTTGGAGTCACCACAGCAAGAAATACAACACTTAATTATCCCTGGATGTAAATTGCGCAAACAGAATTGAGCAGCCACAAACTACTAGTTTGTAGCTTGTAACAATGGCATTTTTTACGCTAACAACAGAAAAAAAAATTGTAATTTAACCTTCGCTTCGTGAATTATGTTACAGGAAAATAGTATTTTTTGGAGTGAAAAAGACGGTTTATTTTTGTCACCCACAAGCCAGAAAAACAAACGGCTTAATTATCCCCTGGATGTAAATGAGCAAAGAACTTGAGCAGCCACAAACTATAGGCTTTGAAGCGTGTTACAAATGGCGTATTTTTATGCTACACAACAAGAGAAAAAATTTGTAATTAAACCTTCGATTGTGAATTATGCTACAAGGAAATTGTATTTTTTGGCTCGTGTGAAAAAGACGGTTTATTTAGTCACACGCAGAAAGCAACGCTTAATTTAACACTGGATGTTTAAATTGGGCAAAAGAATTGAGCAGCACATCATACTACGCTTTGTAGCGTGTTACAATTGTGGCGTTTTTTTTACGCTAACAAACAGAGAAAAAATTGTAATTATCCTGTCGCTTGTGAATTATGCTACAGGAAAAATTGTATTTTGTGGACGTTAATATAGACGGTTTCTTGGAGTCGAGGCACCACAGCAGAAAAAAACAATGCTTAATTAACCCCTGGATGTAAAATTGCGCTCAAAAGAATTGAAGCATCACAAACTAACTAGATTTTGTAGCGTGTTTCCAATGGCGTATTTTTTACGCTACACAACAAGGAGGAAAAAATTGTATAACCTTCGATTGTGATTATGCTACAGGAAAATGGTATTTTTTGGCGGTGAAATAGACTGTTTTTTTTTGTCACCACAGCAGAGGAAAACAACGTTAATTAATCCACCTGGATGCAAATTGCGCAAAAGAAGTTGAGATCACAATACTAGCTTAGTAGGTGTTTACAATGGCATATTTTTTACGCTACACTACAAGAGAAAAAAATTGTAAATTAACCTTCGCTTGTGAATTATGTACAGGAAAATAGTATTTTTTGGAGGTGAAAAAGAACGGTTTTATTTTGTCACACAGCAGAGATCAATGCTTTTTTAACCCTGTATGTAAATTGCGCAAATGAATTGAGCAGCCAAAAACTACTTAGCTTTGTTAGCGTGTATACAATGGCGTATTTTTTTCGCTAACAACAAGAGAAAAATATTGTAATTAACCTTCGCTTGTGAATTTATGTACGGAAAATTGTTATTTTCTTGGCGGTGGAAAAGGACGGTTTCTTGGAGTCACCACAGGAGAAAAACATCACTTAATTAAACCCCTGGTTGTAAAATGCGCAAAGAAATGAGGCAGGAGCCACAAACTACTAGCTTTGTCGCTTGTTACTTGGCGTATTTTTTACGCATACACAACAAGAAAAAAAAATTGTAATTAACAGGCGTTGTGAATTATGCATACAGGAAAATGTATTTTTGGAGGTGAAAAACAGACGGTTTATTTTGTCACCACCAGCAGAAAAACAAAGCTTAATTAACCCCTGGATGTAAATTGGCGCAAAGAATGAGCTGCCACAAACTACTTAGCTTTGTAGCGTGTTACAAAGGTTGTATTTTGTATGCTACACAACATGAGTAAAAAATTGTAATTAACCATCGCTGTGATTATGCTACAAGGACAGAAAAATGTATTTTTTGGCGTGAATAAGGACTGGTTTATTTTAAGTCACCACAGCAGAAAAGCATCGCTTTAATTAACCCCTGGATGTAATTTGGGCAAATGAATTGTGCAGGCCACAAACTACTAGCTTGTAGCCGTGTTACATTGGTTTATTTTTTACGCTACACAACAATCGAGAAAATATGTAATTAATCCTTCGCCTTGTGAATTTTGCTACAGGATAAATTGTATTTTTGACGGTTTAATTGACGGTTTCTTGGAGTCAACCAGCAGAAAAAACAAGTTAATTAACCCCCTGGATGTAAATTGTGCAAAAGAATTGAGCATCCACAAACTACTAGTTTGTAGAGTGTTTCAAATGGCGTATTTTTTTTCTCGGCTACAAATCAAGAGAAAATATTGTAATTAACCTTCGCTTGTCGAATTTTGCTACAGGAAAAATGGTATTTTTTGGCGACGTGAAAAGACAGTTTATTTTTGTCACCACAGCAGAAAAAACAACGCTTAATTAACCCCCGGATGTAAATTGCACAAAAGAATTGGATAGCAGCCACAAACTAATAGCTTAGTAGCGTTGTGTTACAATGGCGTATTTTTTACGCTACACAAAAGAGAAAAAATTGTTAATTACCTTCGCTTGTGATTTATGCGCACAGGAAAATTGTATTTTGGAGGTGAAAAGAAGGACGGTTTATTTTTGGTCACACAGCAGAAAAAACAACGCTTAATTAACCACTGGATGTAAATTGGGCAAAGAATGAGAGCAAAAATACTAGCTTTGTAGCTTTGTTTTCAATGGCGTATTTTTTACGCTACACAACACAGAGAAAAAATTGTAATTTAACTTCGCTTGTGAATTATGGATATAGGTAAATTGTATTTTTGGCGGTGAAAAAGAAGGTTTCTTTAGTCAACACAACAGAAATCAACACTTAATTACACTTGGATTTAATTGCGCAAAGAAATTGTGCTGCACACAAACACTAGCTTTGTAGGTGTTACAATGGCGTATTTTTTACGGCTACACAACAAGAGAAAAAAATTTGATAATTAACTTCGCTTGCTGAGCACGTGTGTTATGTACAGGGGATAAATTGCATTTTATAGGCGGTTGCTGAATAAAGACGGTTTATTTTGTCACCACCGCTGAAGAAAAGCAACGCTTAATTAACAACTGGTTGTAAATTGCGCTAAAATGGAATTGAGCAGTCAACAACACTACTTGTTTTGTTGCGCTTGGTTCAATGGCGTATTTTTTACGCTACACAATAAGAGAAAAATTGTAATTAAAAATTCGCTTGTGGAATTATGCTACAGGAAAAATTGTATTTTTTGGCGGTGAAAAAAAAGACGGTTTATTGGAGTCACCACAGCAGAAAAAAAACAAAACTTAATTTTCACATGGACTGTTATTGCGCAAAAAATTTGAGCAGCCACAAAGTACTAGCTTTGTAGCTGGTTACAAAGGCGTATTTTTTACGCTTAATATACAGGGAAAAAAAATTGTAATTAACCTTTGCTTGTGAATTATGCTTACAGGACAAACATGGTATTTTTTGGAGGTGAAAAAGACGGTTTTATTTTGTCACCGCAGCAGAAAAAAAACAACGCTTAATTAACCCTGGATGTAACATTGGCAAAAGAATTGGCATCCACAAAATACTTGCTTAGTAGCGTGTTAAACATGGCGTATTTCTTTACGCCTACACAACAAGAGAAAAATACATTGTAATTAACCTTCGCTGGTGTATTATGGCACAGGAAAATTGTATTTTTGGGTTGATAATAGAATGGTTTAATTTTGTCACAAGCAGAAAAAACAACCGCTTAATTAACCCGATGGATTGTAATTGCGCAAACAAAAGATTTGAGCAGCCACAAACTACTAGCTTTTGTAGCGTGTTACAATGGCGATATTTTTTTACGCTACACAACAAGAGGAAAAAAATTGTAACTTAAACCTTCGCTTGTGAATTATGCTTCAGGAAAATGGTATTTTTTTGGCGGTGAAAAAGACGGTTCTTGGAGTCACCACCAGCAGAAAAAACAACTCTTAATTAAACCCCCCGGATGTATATTGCGGCAAAAGAACTTGAAGCAGCCACTAACTACTTGCTTTGTAGCTTGTTACAATGGCATATTTTTTAAGCTACACATACAAGAAAATAAAATTGTAATTAACCTTCGCTTGTGAATTATTGCTACAGGAAATTGTGATTTTTTGGAGGTGAAAACAAGACGGTTTTTTTTTGTCACACACATGTAGAAAAAACAAGCTTAATTAACCCCATGGAGTAAAATTGAGCAAAAGAAGTTGAGCAGCACAAACTACTAGCATGTGTAGCGTGTTACAATGGCGTATTTTTTAATGCTACACAACAAAGAGAAAAAATTGTAATTAAACCTTCGCTTGGTGAATTATGCTAACAGGAAAATTGTATTTTTTGGCGGTGAAAAGACGGTTTATTTTAGTCACCACAGCAGAAAAGCAACGCTTAATTAACCCTGGATGTAAATTGGCACTAAAGAATTGTGCAGCACAAACTTATAGCTTTCTTGCCTTTTGTAGCGTGTTACAATGGCTAATTTTTTGACGGATACACAAACAAGAGAAAAAAATTGTTTTTCTTCTATGCTTCTCCAACAAGATGAAAAAAATTGTAATTAACCTTCGCTTGTTGAATTATGATACAAGGATAAAATTGTATTTTTTGGCGGTTGAAATAAAGACGGTTTATTTTAGTCACCACGCAGAATAGAACGCTTAATTAACCCCTGGACTGTAAATTGGGCAAAAACATATTGAGCAGGCCACAAACTACTAGCTTTGTTGCGTGTTACTATGGCTTTTTTTTTACGCTACAAAACATGGAGAAAAACTTGTAATTAACCTTCGCTTGTGGAATTTTGCTTACAGGAAAATTGTATTTTTTCGACCGAGTTAAATAAGGGACGGTTTCTTGGAGTCACCAACCCGCAGAAAAACAATGCTTAATTAAAACCTGGATGTATTATTGCGCAAAAGATTTAGAATTGAGCATCCACAAACTATAGCTTGAGTATGCGTGTCATGTTACTAATGCATATTTTTTTTCGCTACACAACTAGTGAAAAAAAATGGTAATTAACATTCGCTTTCGTGATGTGACATTATGCTACAGGAGAAAATGGTATTTTTTGGCGGTTGAATTAGAACAGTTTAATTTGGTCACCACAGCAGATTAAACAAGCTTACAATTAACCCATGGATGCAATTGCGCAATAGAATTGGCTTCACACAAAACTACTAGCTTAGTAGCGTGTTACAATTGCAATATTTTTTAGCTAATCTAACAAGAGGAAAAAATTGTAATTAAAAAAAAAAAAACCCTTTCGCTCTCGTCGAATTTTGGTTACAGGAAAATTGTATTTTTTGGAGGTTCGAAAAAGTCGGTTTACTTTTGTCACCCACAGCAGAAAAACAATGCTTATTTAACCCCAGGAGTAAATTGCGCAATAGAATTGAGCAGCCACATACTACTAGCTTTGTAGCGTGTTACTATGGCGTATTTTTTACGCATACAAAACAGAGAAAAAATTGGTAAGTAACCTTCCTTGTGAAATTATGCTACAGGAAAATCTGTATTTTTTGGCACGTGTGAAAAAAAGATAGGTTTCTTGGAGTCACACAGCAAGATAAAAAACACTTAATTAACCCCTGGTGTCAAATTGCGAAAATAGAATTGAGCAAGCCACAAATACTAGCTTTTGTAGCTTGTTACAATGGCTTATTTTTTAACGCTTCACAAAAGAAAAAAAATTGTAATTATAAAAGTCGCTTGTGAATTATGTACAGGAAAAATGGTATTTTTTGGAGGTGAAAACAGACGGTTTATTTTAGTCTCCACAGCAGAAAAAAAAACAAAGTGCTTAATGAACCCGCTGGATGTAAATTGCGCAAAAGATATTGAGCAGCAACCAAACTATAGCTTTGTAGCGTGTTACAAATGGTGTCATTTTTTTTTATTCTACACAACAAGAGGAAAAATTGTAATTAAACATCAGCTTGTGCTGTGAATTTTTGCTACAGGAAAATTGTATTTTATTTTTTTCTTATGGCGGTGAAAAGGGGGGGCGGTTTATTTTTAGTCACCAACAGCTAGAAAAAGCAACACGCTTTTTTAAACATGATGTAATTTAGGGCAAAAAGGAATGTGCAGCCACAACATACTAGCTTTGTAGCGTGTTACAATGGCTTATTTTTTTTCGCTACACAACATGAGAAAAAATTGTAATAACCTGCGCTTGTGAATTATGCTAAGGGAAAATTGTATTTTTTGACGGTGAAAATGAGGTTTCTTGGAGTCACCACAGCCAGAAAAACAATGCTTTATTAACCCTGGATGTAAATTGTGCAAAAGATTTTGAGAATCCAACAAGACAACTACTAATTTGTAGCGTGTTACATTGGCATTTTTTACGCTACACTACAAGAGTTAAAAAATTGTAAATTTACTTCCGCTTGTGAATTATGCTACAGGAATGGTATTTTTTGGCGGTGAAAAAGACAGTTTATTTTTGTCACCAAGCTGAAAAAAAACGCTTAATTAACCCCAGGATGTATATTGTCAAAAGGATATTTGAGCAGCACAAACTACTAGCTTTGTAGGTGTTACAATGGCGTTATTTTTTACGTACTCAACAAGAGAAAAATTGTATTAACCTTGCTTGTGAATTATTTGCCACAGGAAATATTGTATTTTTGGAGGTGAAAAGCGGTTTATTTTTGTACACAGCAGAAAAACAACGCTTAATTAACTCTGGATGTAAAATTGCGCAAAAGAATTGAGCAGCCCACAACTACTAGCTTTGTAGCTTGTTACAATGGCGTTTATTTTTTAGCTACACAACAAGAGAAAAAATTGTAATTAAACTTGCTAGTTGATTTATGCTACAGTACAACTTGTATATAATTTGTCGGAGTCGAGCAAAAAAGACGGTTTTTAGACTTCACCAAACAGCAACCACACACCCAACCTAAACTTGTATGTAACATTGCTGAAAAGCAATGCGGAGCCAGCCAACAAACTACTAGCTTTGTAGGTGTTACCAATGGCGTATTCTTTTTACGCATACACAACCAACGAGAAAAAATTTAAATTCAACCCTTGCTTGTGAAATTATGCTACAGGAAATTGCATTTTTTTGGCGGTTGAAAACAAAGACGGTTTATTTTTGTCACACAGCAGAAAAGCAACTCTTAATTTAACCCTGGATGTCATTATTGCGAAAAGAATTGAGCCAGGTCACAAACTACTTGTTTTGTAGCGTGTTACAATGGCGTATTTTTTACGCTTACACAATAACGAGAAAAAATTGTAATTAACCTTCGCTTAGTGAATTATGCTACAGGAAATTGTATTTTTTGGCGGTGAAAAAAGACGGTTTTCTTGAGTCACCACAGCAGAAAAAACAACACTTAATTTTCCCCTGGATGTAAATTGCGCAAAAAAAATTGAGGCAGCCACAATGTACTAGCTTTGTAGCTTGTTACAATGAGTATTTTTTAGCTACACAACAGGAAAAAAATTGTAATTATTTAACCTTTGCTTGTGAATTATGCTCAAGGGAAAATGGGTATCTTTTGGAGGTGAAAAAGACGGTTATTTTTTGTCACCACAGCAGAAAAACAAGCTTAATTAACCCCTGATGATAATTGCGCAAAAGTATTGATCATCCACAAACCACTATCCTTGTAGCGTGTTACAATGGCCTATTTTTTAACGTTAACAACAAGAGATAAAAATTGTAATTAACCTTCGCTTGTGAATTATGGCACAGGAAAATTGTATTTTTTGGAGGTGAAAAAAGACGGGTTTTTTTTGTCACCACAGCAGAAAAAACAACGCTTATTAAACCCCTGGATGTACATTGGCAGATGAATTGAGCGAGCCACAAACTAATAGCTTTGTAGCGATTAACAATGGCGTTATTTTTTTAAGCTCACAACATGATGAAAAAATTGTATTAACCTTCGCTTTGTGAAATTATGATACAGGGAAAATTGTATTCTTTTGGCGGGTGAAAAGACGGTTTCTTGTTGTCACCACAACAGAAATACAACGCTTAATTAACCCTGGGGATGTAAATGCGCCAAAATGATTGAGCAGCCACAAACTACTAGCTTTGTAGCGTGTTTACAATGGCGTATTTTTTACGCTAACACAACAGAAAAAAAATTGTACTTAACCTGTCGCTTGTGAATTATGCTACAGGAAAATTGTATTATTTGGAGGTGAAAAGTACGGTTTATTTGTCCACAAGAGAAAAACAACCTTAATTAACACCTGGATGTATATTGCGCAAAAGAATTGAGCAGCCACAAAATATAGCTTGTAGCGTGTTAAATGTTGTATTTTATGCTACACAACAACGAGAAAAAATTTGGTTACAAAAAAAAAAAATTAACCTTCGCTTGTGGATTTATTCTACAGCGAAAATTGTATTTTTGGCGGTGATAAAGACGGTTTATTTTAGTCACCACAGCAGAAAGCAACACTTAATTAACCCTGGATGTAAATTGGGCAAAAGAATTGTGCAGCCACAAACTACCTAGCTTTGTAGCGTGTTACAATGGCTTATTTTTTACGCTACACAACAAAGATGAAAAATAATTGTAATTTAAGCTTAGCTTGTGAATTATGCTACAGGAAAATTGTATTTTTTGGCGGTGTTAATAAGACGGTTACTTGGAGTGACCACTGCATGAAAAACAATGCTTAATGAAACCCTGGATGTAAATTGCGCAAAAGAATTGAGCAGCCACAAACTTACTAGCTTTTGTAGCGGGTTACAATGGTGTTAGTTTTTATGCTACCCAAAAGAGAAATAAATTGTAATTAACCTTCGCTTGTGAGTATGCTACAGAAAATTGTTATTTTTGGCGGTGGAAAAAGGACGGTTTATTTTAGTCACCCACAGCAGAAAAGCATCGCTTAATTAACCCCTGGATGTAAAATTGCGCAAAAGAATTGAGCAGCCAAATACTAGCTTTGTAGCTTGTTACAAGGGCGTATTTTTACGCTACACAACAGAGAAAAAAATAGTATTTAACCTTAGCTTGTGAATTATGGCACAGGAAAATTGTATTTTTTGGCGGTTGAAAAAGACGGTTTATTTTTGTCACCTCAGCAGAAAAACATACGCTTAATAAACCCTGGATGTATATTGCGCAAAAGAATTGAGCAGCCACAATACTAGCTTGTAGCTTGTTACATGGCGTATTTTTTAGCTACACAACAAGAGAAAAAATTGTAATTAACCTTGGGCTTGTGAATTATGCTAGGAAATTGTAATTTTTTGGCGGTGATGAAAAAGACGGTTTCTTGTAGTCACCACAACAGAAAAACAATGCTTAATTAACCCTGGATGTAAATTGCGCCAAAAGAATTGAGCAGAAAAAAAAATGAAGTGGTTATTTGTATTGTAAAAAACGCTGTTTCTTTTAATTGAATACAACAGGAACTGCTAGATCAACCTTGGATATTAAATGTGCTGTGAGCAGATAGCATTAAAATGTATATGCAGCTGCAGTGGACGCACACTGGACTTCAGATCCAATCCCACCAAAAAATCAGAAATAGAACATTAAGAGAAGCAGTCTCTGAGACAAGCTGAGACACCCCACAAAAATCGCTGTATAAAAATCCAATTGGAGATTGGACTCCAGACTTTGAGAGTCCAGTTTTCCAATGACAATGGGATCTTGCAGGAGACAACAAAGAGGTGGCTGCATATGCACAACTTTTTCCAGTTACTGAAACTCTCCCTTCTCCATGGCTGCAGCGGAAAGCTGTGGAATCCAATTTCCCCACATAGGAATACATCTTAAGGAAATAATATAAATATAACTTATGATACTTTACATAGTTTATTTTATTTTACTAGTAAATATAATTTAGAAATATACAGTTGTTTCTCTTTTCTGCTGCTTTTCTTCTGGAAATTATCCACATTTTATTCCGTTGTATAACTTTCACAACAAAATAAGTAATGCTGCAGTGGTCAAGATGTCTATACAGGCAAGATCAGATCTAGATGGGACCAGTAAGACAGATATAAGCAGAAAAATATGTAAGTTGTACAGCAAAAAGCAAATGTGTTCTTAGACTGCACATATAAAATGAAACACTTCGACTGCATACATTGTTCGCTTACATATTAGGAAATTCCACTGATAACAATACCATAATGTTTATCAATTATACATATTGCTCCCCTGACAAGCAAGAGAAATTGGTGAATAAAACAGAAGCAGCATAAAGAAAGCAGATTACCCATGGCTGCGCTTCCAGGTGTTGTTAATAGAATTTAGGTGCCATTAAGGTTATCTATATTCATCAGTGAACGAGAGAAAGGCTATCATAAGCTTTCCTACTATAAGTAAAGGTTCAACAAACCTTTATCAAATACGATATCACTACTATGCATTGATAGCGAACAATAAACTAAATCTTTTAATTAGAGTGGACATTAAGCCATAATCAAAGCATAGTTAAGAAGAGCTGTTAAAAAGTTGTTAAAATACATCTACCAAGCCATTTCAAAAAGTTTAAGTAATTTGATAACCAAAAGAGAATTACTGAAAAAAAAAATTGAACAGTGGTAAGCACAAAAGACGCCATGTATGAAAAGGCTAAGCCATTTTTGAAGCTTTGAGCCAAAAAACTGTCATCCCCGTTCTGAGATGTATAAAACCTGTCGGGCCAAAACTTCCCGCTTTTAGTCGGGACACAACACTTTTGTCAATGATATGGGGGGTATCGCACCAAAATAGTTAAATATGGCAAAACTATGCCAAAGTTTGGCGCAAAACTGTGTAAAAATCTACAAGAAAAAAGTGACATGGCGAGACACTTTTGGATAAAAACGGGGAAACATTTTAAATTTTTTGGGACACTTTATCATTGTCGGATCGTACCTTTTTAAAAAAAGGTAAATGGAAAGTCGCACAGTATACTGTCCCCCAAAGGGTTTGCAGCAAAAAGTATCCAAAAAATCTTAATTTCGACCCCAAAGAGATCTAAAAAAACTACAGGTGTCTCCAGCTTTCAGTGTTCATGACTTCTTAATAATAAGTGACTGAATATAAATGGAACTTATGACAGAGAAGCCACAGCTAAGAGTGATAGCAATTACTGTCTAACATTTGCACTAAAAGCATATACAGTATATGATTTTCCCCCCATCTAAACAATTTTTGAGGAGAAGTAAAAAAACAGGGTATACGGACCCACTATGCTGCTATAAATCAAGTACAGCATTTCCCAATCACACTTGTGTGACAAAAGCCAAAGCAGAAAATTTGGGGGATCAGGTCCAGTCATCTGTAAGTAAATTGAAATTCATGTTTTGTCCTAACTTAAATCTAATGGAAATGAAGTGTCTGGAGCTGAACCATTCAGCTCATACACCACAAAAGCAGGCTCAAATTTTCAAGCACAAGTTACAGGAACAATTTGGCTGAAATTATTATTCTTGTGGCGCAACACATTATTGTATTGTCAGAAAATGGTCAAGATTTTGCGTTAAAAGGAACCTGTCAACAGTTTTTAGCTATTAATCTACAAGCTCACTATTGTAGTGCTTGTCTGTACTTTTACAGATTTATTCCTGTCAAAATCACTTACCTTACCATCATGTATAACAAAAGTTATAAAGTGAGGGAAGGAGCCCACAGAGAGTCATCCAACTGGTGCTGCAATGGTGAATAGTTATCGTGTTTACCACATTTGCAGGGCGTACACCAGTCGCAATGCAGCGCAATTATGTGCCCTGCAAATACGCCATCTGAACATACCTTAACAGTGAGGACAATGTAACTATTTACTACTGTAACACCACCTGAATGACTCTACCACCTAAAGGACGGGAAGAGATCACCTCATGCTCCTTCCTCTCTTTCGCCTTATAGTGACTTCTTACATGTTGCATGCATGAAACATATCCCCATAGAAATCAATAGGTTATTTCCTAAATTTCCTAAAAAAAAAAAATACAAAATTGTACATCCCCAGAAAAATTAATAAAAGTAAATCAATTGGTTATATGTACACAAAATTGGTGACACTGAAAAATACAATTCGTCCAACAACATACAAGCCCGTGGATGGCTATGTGAACAGAAAAATAAAAGAGCTATGACTCTTGCAATACAATACTGGAAAAAAAGAAAAAAATTCATTGTCATTAATCCCCAAGATAGGCTGGTTCAGGATGGATTAAGGAAGATATTGATTTTTGCTAATATTATAAATAGTGATTAAAATTATAAATACAGTGCAGAAATAAAAATAATGCCAATTTTATAAAAAAAAATTATGTATTACTTTATATTTACAATAAACACCAAGGCTCTCCCTCTGTCTAAAATGTCTGTTTTAGCATGTCCTATGAATACTGTCACCATGTGAATGACCACATGATATGTTAAAGCATTCACGCTATATATACAGGCCAATAGAGGAAAACTTTATACCTACTTGTTTATATTGTAGAGAATATTGTGCCCTGCACTCTCCAGACGAATGGTGGGGGTTGAGGGAGAATGATTCTATGCCATCCACTATCCAGTGTAGCAGAGAGCATCTCCTGCTGCACTCATAGTCAGCACCCACAGTAAAGAATGTACAGGGTGATGTGGGTGGTACCAAGTGGAGCGGCGAGAGAAGCGATACTTCTTATCCAAACTCACTCCACTGTGCCCTATGCCCTGCACTCAGCAGCCTGTTGCACTAGTATTTCTATATATAGATTGCAGTCACTGACCCTGGACATGAACTGTGTCTTTAAGTGGAAGCATTTTCTATTACAGTCACCATCCGGGTACAGGGTATTTATTAGTATGGTATATCTGTGGAAATTACGTTATAGTGTTCTTTTAATTACTGGTGATTAGTGATGAGTAGGGATGAGCGATTATAATCATCAAAGTTGAAATCGGCACGATTTTTAGGCTGATCAGAAATTTCTGATCACGCAATATTTTAGGTGACAATCTGCAGATAATCTATTACTATCGCACCATTTTTGGCGCTTCCTGTAATTTTGGTGGCCAGCAAATCAGCTTAGAGCATAGAGCAGGGTGAGCTGGGTGTGAGACGTCATGACTGTGACGTGTATGGTTGTCATTGGCTGGAAAAATCACATGACCTCATTATGCATAGAACAGCGTTTCCTGTTCAGTATCAGTGTTTCAGTGTTTCAGAGCAAGACGTGTGCTATGTGTCTCTCAATACAGCTCAGCTCAGAGACACAGTTCTTCTTTTATTCATACAGACAAGTATGCTTTTAGCAGTGAACATTAGAATATAGGTAGATAAGAGAATTTCAGTTCTTAGTTAGTTAGACACAGACTTTAAAAAAAGCATCTAGCGCTGTACAGTCGCGCGGGGGAGGGGGGTGACGGACGGAAAGACAGACAGACTGGCTTTGGAAAGGAGGGTGTATATTGTGCAGCACAGACTCTGCTTTGAACCTGCATTGATAGGGCATTTTTTTTACCACTTTTTGGCCAGCGCACCTGAGGTGAAATTGTACCTTTTATTTTGTGCGTCCCAGTTTTTTTCAAACAGCCACCTTAAATTGGGATACAAAAATTTTCTAGTAACTGTTGGTGTATTTCATTGGTGCAAAAACCACCTTTCATTATCCGTATAACTTTTAAATATCTGTATTTCACTTTGGTGCAGCCCAGTTTTGTTCAAAGAGCCACCTTGTACTTAAATTAGGATACAGAAATTTTCTAGTAACTCTAGGTGTATTTCATTTGGTGCAAAAACCACCTTTTGTTATCCGTATAACTTTTAAATAGCTGTATTGCACTTTGGTGCAGCCCAGTTTTGTTCAAAGAGCCACCTTGTACTTAAATTAGGATACAGACATTTTCTATTAACTGTTCTCGTGTGTCATTGCTGCAAAAAAATGCAATTTCTCATCCGTGTAACTTTTGCATAGTTTTATTGCGCTAGGTGAATCTCAGTTTGGCGCAGATAGCGCACTTGTATGATAGTTTGTTGAAAAAAATATCAATTCCTTTGTCCTACTGGGGAGTTGTAAACGCATGTAATGCAGGGCAACACATACAAACACAAGAGACCGGCTTAAAATCATTGTGCACGGACTATCTGCGTCTCAACACCGATGTTTTTGGAATTGTTCCGGACCCAATCGACTTCTGGGTATCCAAAAAAAGGATGAATGGCCCGGGCTCGCTCGCCACGCCATAGAGGTGTTTGTCCCTGCCCAGCAGCCAGCGTAATTCTGAGCGGACCTTCAGCACAGTTGAAGGAGTCATGACAGACAAACGCATCCGTCTTTCCACCAATAATGTTGATCGTTTGACTTTCATCAAGATGAATCAGACATGGATCTCTGATGATGTTGTGGCCCCAATTGCTGAGGTCACCGATTAGTCGCCAGTCTACTTCACATTCCTCTTAAAAACAGAAATGGTCCTCTAAAAAATTTTTTTTAAATGATCATTTCTTACTGCCATTTTTTTCTCAGTTCCCAAAAGTTCATTTTATTGGTTTTGCGGAGAGGAGACTGTAAAAGACACCAATTGTACACGGTTTCATGAAAAAACCGCATTTACTCAAAGTCATCTTTAAAATTTTTCGCACTGTCGATGGTTTTGGGGTCATGGTGCTGTGAGATACAGCTATAATCAAGGTCTTTTGGAACAAAAATGTGGCTTCTAAGTGGCATTTCTCCCTTACAATTTTTAACAGTGGCTGAGAAGTCACTTTTATAATTTTTTTGGTCATGCTGCTGTGAAATGCAACTATAATACAGGTCCTATTATAAAAAATGTTGTTTCTAACAGACATTTGTTATTCAAAATTGTCAAGAGTGGCCAAAGGGTCATGTTTTGAATTTTTTGGGGCATGTTGCTGTGAAATGCAGCTATACAACAGGTCCTATTATAAAAAATGTGGTTTCTAACAGACATTTGTTCTTCACAATTGTCAACAGTGGCCGAAGGGTCATATTTTGAATTTTATGGAGCATGGTGCTGTCAAAAAGAGGAATTGGTAGGACACTGTTGATGGACACATATTGCAAAATGACTTGTTTTTGCAAGATCTTTAACATAGCTAGCAATCCCTGTAGTGAGACAACCCGTTTAATACAATTAAAAAAAAGAAAAACAAAGACGTGGTGGGATTCCATCCTATTTAAACAATGTGTTTTCTAGAATTAAACTACTAAAAACATGCATCTTCAAAATAGCTGATACAAACATTCCTCTGAGTTGTACAAGGGAGGTACAGGAAGACCTGAACAGATGTAGGTTATTCAGAGGACATGGAGTATGGAGCCCATTCGCCACCCCAAGAACTGAGACAATTTCCTCCAACACGTTGAGTAAAACGAGAAAAAGAATGCCAAGAAAAAGGGCATCTGGGTGAAACAGCAGTGTCAACCACCAGTATTTCCAAGTGAAGCTCAATTGGTCCGTACTGATACGGACGGGCAAGCGCTCTCGTAGAGGCAGAAATTTCTCAAGCGCTACCCAGGTCTTGACTGTGTTTGACGAAGGCTGAATGTTTTAGCTCACACTTCCGCTTCCGCAGGCTACTTCAGCATGACTGTTTTTGTTGCTGCGTCATAAGGGAATTTTTGCCATGTTAATGGATGACGGACGTCAGCCTGGGCTCTCACCGCACCCACTGTAACTCGGGCCCTGCTAGCTGAACCTGCATGTTAATAGACGACGAACACTAGCCGGGCTCCCCACCGCACCCACTCTAACTCCGGCCCTGCTAGCTGAACCTGCGTGTTAATAGATGACGGACGCCAGCCCTTGCTCTCACCACACCCACTGTAAGTCCAGCCCTGCCAGCTGAACCTGCGTGATCCACGTTTACAGCCTCACCCGCCTTGATCAGTAATTTCCTCCAACCAACTTGACAGTAGAATACAGGATTTTCATACATGCCTCGTTGACCTACTGGGGACATCTGTTTAGTTTGCTTCACATTCTAATGTCACGGTGGAACAATGTCAACAGTAGAGTGGCAAGTAGCTCTAGCAGCAACAGTATTGGAAAACGAGTTGTTTTTAATATAGTTTATTTTTTATTGCAAAATTTTCTGATGATGTTCCATAAGGGCACCTGTGCGGGTTTTTGGGTCATGCTGCATTACAGGATATGGATAGTCAATGTCCATTTCACTAAAATACTGCTTCAAAGACTACTTTATTCTAGCACTTTTTAGTCTGTGGGTCAAGAGGGTTTGAGGGTCATGCTGTGGCCCAGGAGAGGTATAGTCCATGTCCAGTTCAACTAAAATGGTGGTTCAAAAACTCCTTTTTCCGGCACTTTTTACTCTGTGGGTCAGACAGGTTAATGGTCATACTGCGGTTCAGGACATGTATAGTCAATGTCCAGTTCAAATAAAATGGTGGTTGAAAGACTCCTTTTTCCGGCACTTTTTAATCTGTGGGTCATGCAGGTTTGGGGCTCATGCTGTGGCCAAGGACAGGCATAGTCAATGTCCAGTTCAACTAAAATGGTGGATGAAAAACTTCTTTTTCCGGCACTTTTTAATCTGTGGGTCATTTAGATTTAAGGGTCATGCTGCGGTCCAGGACAGGGATAGCGTATGTCCAGTTGAACTAAAATGGTGGTTGAAAGACTCCTTTTTCTGGCACTTTTTAATCTGTGGGTCATGCAGGTTTGAGGGTCATGCTGTGGTACAGGACATGTAAAGTCAATGTCCAGTTCAACTAAAATGGTGGTTCAAAGACTCCTTTTTCTGGCACTTTTTACTCTGTGGGTCAGACAGGTTAATGGTCATACTGCGGTTCAGGACATGTATAGTCAATGTCCAGTTCAAATAAAATGGTGGTTGAAAGACTCCTTTTTCCGGCACTTTTTAATCTGTGGGTCATGCAGGTTTGGGGCTCATGCTGTGGCCAAGGACAGGCATAGTCAATGTCCAGTTCAGCTAAAATGGTGATTGAAAGACTCCTTTTTCCGGCACTTTTTAATCTGTGGGTCACTTAGATTTAAGGGTCATGCTGCGGTCCAGGACAGGGATTTGTCTATGTCCAGTTTAAACTAAAAAGGTGGTTGAAAGACTCCTTTTTCGGGCACTTTTTAATCTGTGGGTCATGCAGGTTTGAGGGTCATGCTGTGGTACAGGGGCATGTAAAGTCAATTCCAGGTCAACTAAAATTGTGGTTCAAAAACTCCTTTTTCTGGCACTTTTTAATCTGTGGGTCAGACAGGTTTAATGGTCATACTGCGGTTCAGGACAGGTATAGTCAATGTCCAGTTCAACTAAAATGGTGGTTGAAAGACTTCTTTTTCCAGCACTTTTTTAATCTGGGGGTCTTGCAGGTTTGGGCCTCATGCTGTGCCCCAGGACAGGCATAGTCAATGTCCAGTTCAGCTAAAATGGTGGTTGAAAGACTCCTTTTTCCGGCACTTTTTAATCTGTGGGTCATGTAGATTTAAGAGTCATTCTGCTGTCCAGGACAGGGATAGTCTATGTCCAGTTAAACTAAAATGGTGGTTGAAAGACTCCTTTTTCCGGCACTTTTTAATCTGTGGGTCATGCAGGTTGAGGGTCATGCTGCAGTACAGGACATGTATAGTCAATGTCCAGTTTCAACTAAAATGGTGGGTTTAAAAATCCTTTTTTTTGGCACTTTTTAATCTGTGGTCAGGGCAGGTTTAATGGTTTTTATTGCGGTTCAGGACAGGTATAGTCAATGTCCAGTTCAACTAAAATGGTGGTTGAAAAACTTCTTTTTCCAGCACTTTTTTAATCTGAGGGTCATGCTGCGGGCATGGGCGAATTTCTCAAAAATTGGGTTCGGTCACTTCGCCGAATTTCCCGACAAAAATTAATTCGGTCCGAATTACTTCGGGAAGAATCGCGTTAAAAAAACAGCTATTTCCTGGCTGCACAGAGCCTGCAAGGTGCTGTAGAACGTTGTGCCACGCTTAAATATGCAGAGGGAGCTTGGTTTGGTCTTCATACAATGTTGTGTTTTAGTATCACACGCACATGACTGCCGCCGCTCTTAGAATCACTTCACTATAAAATTCCCTGGGCACTTAAGAGGGCAAAACTGACCAAAAAAACTCAAGCGGGAATGTAGCCTGATAAAGTAATGGCAGCAAAAGCTGGAAAAAACAAGCTGAGAGCTCAGGTGGCAACATTAGTGACAGAGTGTGGAGGTGACGGCGGTGGCAGCAGCAGCATGAGGTCAGACAATGGCACAATGACATTCTGGAGGTGGCAAACACAGGAGTAGGCCACAGAGTGGCACAATGACAGAGTGTGGAGGTCACGACAGCAGCAGCATGAGGACAGACAGTGGCACAATGACATTCTGGAGGTGGCAAAACTGGAGTAGGCAACAGAGTGGCACAATGACAGAGAGTGGAGGTGACGGTGGCAGCAGCATGAGGTCAGACAGTGGCACAATGACATTCTGGAGGTGGCAAAACAGGAGTAGGCCACAGAGTGGCACAATGACACAGTGTGGAGGTCACGGCAGCAGCCACAGCAGCAGCATGAAGACAGACAGTGGCAAAATGACATTCTGGAGGTGGCAAAAACTGGAGTAGACCACAGACTGGCACAATGACACAGTGTGGATGTCACGGAACCAGCAACAGCAGCAGCAGCATGAGGTCATAGAGGGGCAAAATGACAAGTGGGAGGTGGGTGGCAATATCAGCCCTGGTAAAGAGGTTGTGGCAAGGGAAAAATTGCAGCAATGGTGCCACAGGGGGTGGGGGCATCAGAATAGGGCGGGCAGTAGTTTGAACCCAGACCATTTCCACAGTTTGGGGTGAGGGTATGGGGGATGTATCGACGCCTAAGGCATTGGTGTGGGGAAAACCCCGGGGAATCCACGCGTTATCTTGACAAAGGTCATCGTTCCACCTTCCCGTGGGACAAGCGGGTTCTCCTTGGGGAACGAGGGCCCCTCTGCACTGAACAACCCTGATGCCACCACTGGCGGGGCAGCACAGTTCTCCACTGAAAACCCGGGGAAAAATTGCGGCAACACCCATTTGGTGCCCATACCAACCGGTCTTCGAATGGGGGGACAGAGGCTGCCCCAAAGTGGGCCACCACCTGTTGGTTGGGGTCTCTCCGTCCTGCGGGCGCTCCCCCCTCCCCCTGGGGGTGAAGGAAAGCCATCGTGACCCAGATTGGGTTGCTGGATGGAGTTGGGTACGCTCCTACCCCCCCCCCTTTTCCCCCAGCAGCCGCGGCAGTAGATGTGGCGCTGAAGAACCCCCCGGTCAGACCTGTCAGGGAGGGGACGATGCCGCACATAGGCAGGGGCCAATGACACGGGATTTCCCTTTATTTTGATTTTGTCCCCCTCTCACAGCTGGGAAAAAGGCTCCCCTTTTTGGCCGGTACGAGGGTCCAAAAAGGGGGGAGAGCCAGAAGTCATCTCTCTCCGGAGGGCTAATGGGCTGTCACTAGCCAGGAAATCACATCTCGGGCCCCATTGCAAAATTTGACTCCGGGGGCCCCTCCCAAAAAAATCCCATGTTACTGCCAGGGTGCTTGGGGGTATCTGCCTCTCTTCCCCATCTCATCTACCCCCTCCGCTACTCCTGCCCCCTCTCTTGTCACCTGGTAAAAATCCACTCTTTTCCCCCAGACAATGCTTCGCCCAATGCCTCCTCCTCCTCCATTTCAGCCCCCACCGGACCTGGGGCCCGCGAGATGTTAGCCCGCCCGTCTCTTGCCCCGGGCCAACAGATTTTCAGCATCTGTCCAGGACATAAAAGCCGGGGAATCTTTATTCCCCGTAGCCTGGGAGCAAATAAGGGGCCCCTCCTCGAATAGCCTCAACAAAGGGGCAGGTGTCACGCATGGTTGCCATGGCGCATAAAAAGTTACCATGGGGTACCTGTCCGCCTGGATCACAAAAAATCGTTAAGGCCTTTCTCTGTTCATACATCGGTCCAAAATTTTCGGGCGGGAATTCCAACGGGGGGAAATACGCAATAAAGGGTGTTTGGGGGGGGCCCGTTCGGCCGCTGAACTCGGGGAGGGGGGTTCCTTTGGCTTTGTGGAATGGATGTAGGCGGCACTTTTCCGGCCCATTTTCAAAACTTCTGAAGATCGGGGGAAGATCAGGAACCTTTTCACAAAAAAGATTGAACCTTTGGCCCATGCAGGGCCATGGACCTCCCTCCTGGGTGCAGCGCGGACCCCCATGTTCCTCCCTTTTGTTTGTCACCTAGTTCCGATTTGCAGTTGGGTGGAGAAACCCACACATTGATTTCTTGGCATGACGGGGGCAGTACCTCACCCATGACCCCCTCCCGGACGCCCCCCTTGCTGGTTTGGTTGGCCCCTGCTCCAGAATGTTTTGGACACTGCCCACTCGCGGGGAAAGACCTCCACCTCTCTGCGACATACTGTTTGTTCAAAAATTTACAACCGTTTGAAGAATCTTTTATGATAAAAACACCCTGTATTTTACTCCAAATGAATCAGTAACAAACTTGGGAACCCTTTGGATAAAAATTGCCCCACAAATGGCCCGGAAAAAATTATTGAGTGCTATTTAAAAAACTGGGGTATTTTACTGAAATAAAAGCGCAAACAGGCTTAATTTTAAACCCGAATTATGCTAAAGGCAAAATGTTTCTTTGGTGGTGAAAAGAACGTTTTTTTTAGTAAACCACAACAGCAAACAACTTAATTAACCCTGGATGTAAATTTCACAAAAGAAAAAGCTGCCAAAAATTTCCAGCTTTGTAGGTGTTAAAATGGCGTGTATTTTACAGTAACAGCAAAAGAAAAACTTGTAATTAACCTTTGGTTTTAATTTTGCTACAGGGAAAATGTCTTTTTTGGAGTGAAAAAGACGGTTTATTTTAGTCACCCCCCCCAACAGCAAAAACCTTAATTTAACCCCCGGGATGTAAAATTTCGCAAAAGAATGACAACCAAAAACTACCAGCTTTGTACGTGCTACAATGGCGTTATTTTCCTAAAAAACAAAGAAAAACTTTAATTAACCTTCGCTTTGAATCAGACAGGAAAAATTTATTTTTTGCTAGTGAAAAAGACGGTTTCTTTTATCCCCAACAGGAACAACACCCTTTAATTTAACCCCCGGGGTAAATAGCGCAAAAGAATGAGCAGCCAAAAAAGAAGTGGGATTTTGTTTTTAAAAATTTTGTTTTTTTTAAATGAAAAACAACAAAAACAACTTGTCACCCCTTGGGTATTCAAAGTGCTTGTAGCAATTTCATTAAAATGTATATGCAGTTGCACTGACGCACACTGGACCAATCCAATACCCCCAAAAAATCAAAAAGAACGTTAAAGAACATTTAGGACAATCGTGACAAAAAACCCCCCAAAAACGTGTATAAAAATGAGTTCTTTTGTTACTTCAGAAGCACCGCGGCCACCTCCCCCCCCATACAGTGAAGCGGATGAGCTCCCCCGCGTCGGGGCCCGGACTTATAAAGTGCTGTGACTCACGAATCCCGCGGTCTTGATTGGGTTATCTCTGCACATGTCATGCAGGGATGCCCTTCTTCCTCCCCGAGTTTTTTTTTTCCCCCTGTAACGCCATGTCTCGCAGCCCTTTTTTCACAAAACACAAAATTTCGTTAAAAAACCCGCGAAATAACCCAAATTTGACTTCGTTCCGAACCCAAAGTTTTTTCCCGAAACAAACGAAAACCCCTTCGTTAAATCAATTCGGGCCCCTCTTAGTGCGGTACAGGACATGTATATCAATGTCCATTCAAGAAAAAAGAGGTTCAAATAAAACCCTTCTGGGACTTTTTAAATTTTGGGTCATGAGGTTTAAGGCATTTTCTGTGGACAAGACAGGGGGAATAATGGGCGTGACTTTTTTCTGGATTTTATAACCTAAGTGTGTTGCCTAAGATTACACGTATCCAGTTTACTGTTTTGGGTGTAAATTTTTCCGCCCC
>JAODAL010043381.1:0-33890 GCA_025379985.1 Phyllomedusa bahiana | reverse complement strand
GGGGGGGATTTTGGGTTGTTTCTTGGGTGGGGCTAAAATTTCTCAAAATCAAGGAGTAAAATGTTGGCACGTGCTCAAAAGGGGCTCAAAATGGGTGTTTATGGGAACATTCTTGGGCAAGTTGATCCCCAAAGAAAACTTCACACCCCAAATAATAAATGGTTTGGACCAAATTTTTTTTTAAAACAGGGGAACACAATGGGTTTTGGACACAAATAAAAAAAAATTTGGGAAAAGGAAAAGTGAACCCCCACTATAAAAACAAAATTGATGGCAGGGCTGAACATATCAGAAAACTAGGGGTTGAGACGTTGGGAAGTATGAACGTGCTCCACTCTGCGCTGATTTCTGGTAGCAGGACACAAAGGACCTTTTAAATTTTGGGCCCCTTCGTATCCGGGAAAAAGCTTAATGTATTGTCTTTCCCGGTAAATGAGGAAAAAGCAGAAGCAGCTCTGTATCGCCACATGATCGCCAGTCGGTACCCAAATCCGGAATTCCTCCTCGGAAGCTCGCTCTATGTCACTGTACCTTTGTTAAACAATGCGGTAGGAAAAAGCACCAGGGGTCCTAAAAGGGAGATAAAAGTACAGCAAAAACCTGGCTTTGTAAGGGTTTTGTAGAAAACCAAAAAAGTAGACCATTGGTACAGGGGGGAGGGGGGGGAACATTCCCGGGCAAAATTCAAATGAATGTTCTTTATTTAAAATACCCGGGCCCGGGGGTAGAGTATTTAGAGGACTCCAACTGGGCAACCTGAAGCCAGGTCATATGTCCACCCCAAGCTCAGCCCCACGCTAGAGTTGTTGTGTAGATGACAGTAAGGGTATATCTAATCACCTCGGTCATGTTATATCAATCTTTCCCAAGGTGGTGGGGGAACCCAAAAAGTTTGGGCTTTCCCGGTGAAGACCCATTCAAGTGTCTTCTCCAAAGGGGACCTCCCAGTATTTCAAGCCTGGCTTACCCTATATAGCCAATGTAAGTAGATCCTGGGCTCCAGGGTGGGACCATAGATGACACACTATCTTTAAGATTTTTCTTCCATGGAGCGGCGCGTCCCCACGTAATTTTTTAAGGTCGGAATCCCCCGGGGAACCCCGATTAATACTTTTTTAAACCCCAAAAATTTAAAACCAGATGGCGGGAGGTTTTTTTTTGACGGGGAAACCCAATGGGGGGGAAAACGACCAAAAAATCCACGGTTTCCTTGGTAAAAAATGAACCCCCTTACCCTTCACGGACGGGCCCAAATTTCCCCATGGGGGAAAAACCTTTAGACTAAATGATACAGGCCCAAGGGCCCATTTTGAAAATGTGTAGGTCTAAGTTTTTTTTCTTTCCTTTCTTGCCTTTTAGGCTTGTTCAGGTTTAAATTTGTGGGACGTATTTTGCCGCAATTACACCGGTGTAGGGAGGGGGCGGGGCTGCATTACCCCACCCCGTAATAAGTAGCTGTCACTTTTTACACCGAGCGGGGAGGGAGACGTTTAACCCTTGTTCTCTCTGTATTCGCCCGTTTGAGCCCCAGTCGGCGCGAATTACGGGCGAAATCGCCCCCAGAATAAGCGTGTAAACATGCCCTTTTAAAACCCCAAAATAAAGACCCCCATGCAAAAAAATCAGAGCCTTAGAAACCAATCAAAGCTATAGCAAAAATCGACCCCTTAAAAACCAATCAGCCTCCGCAAAAAAGGGATAAGCAACCAATCAGGCTCATAGCAACCAATCAGAGTCATAGAAAAACCAAATGGGGGGCCCAAAAAAACCCCGGCCCATAGCAAAAATTAGAGCCCTGGCAAAAATTTCAAGCCCTAAAAAACCAATCAGACCCCATGCAACCAATCAGAGCTATAGAACCAAATCGATTCCTGAAAAACCTTTTCAGACCCCGGGCAACCAAATAAGGGGTTTCATAGAAAACAACATGCCCGGGCCCAACCAAAGTTTCTACCCAACCCAATCAGAGCCTTAGAACAATCAGAGCTTGCAACCCAAAAAGGGGGTCCCCCAAAGCCCAAAACCAAATCAGCATTTGTTTTTTTTTTGGGCCCTGAAAAATTAAAAGGGGATGATTGGGGGCTTTGAGCTCGGGTGGGTTTTTTTTTATGAGCTCTGATTGGTTGTTATGAGTTTTTTGATTGGTTTTTGGGGCTTTTTTTGGGTTTTGCTATGGGCAACAAAAAAATTTTTGAAGGACAGTTTTCCTACTATTAAAGAAATTCCTTGTGGAAATTTGGTTTTTTGAAAAAATCTTAAAGTGAAATTATCCCCAAGGAGATGATTAGGAATATAAAATATCCCGACTTTATGGAAAAATTTTCGGCCTTTTGGCCTTCCTCAGCCCTGTCTGAAATGGACATCGAGAGTTTGGGGAAAGCAGGGAGATTCCCCTGTATATCATCTCCCTTGGAATTTGTTCATTTAATGTGTTTAAATTTAACACCAAATTTTCACTTTATTGGGGTGCTAGGTATTTCTTAAATATTGATTTTAAAAAGGGGCGGACAACCCTTACTGAGCACCCACGGTATCTTTTTAAATTACATTTGGTTTGTGCGACTTCCTTTGACAAGTTTTCCTACTTTTAAACCCCTTGGCCAGTTCAAAAGGCTTATTTGGGACGTAATTCAGTCCGTTTTTACGGGGGGGAGTGCCCCAATTTCGGGCCGAATCCGTCCCTAAATTTTCTTTTAAGCACAGTTTATAGGAATATGCTTTTCGTTCCTTCCGTGGCGAACGCTGCGGGGGGGGGGGATAATTGACTGGGGAATTCGGGGGCGTTATCCGCCGCAAAGCAGACGTTATGGGCCGGCGGGGTTCCCCCCGCCCCCCCGCCCGCCCCCCCTGGCCCCCGGCGTAATTGCGGGGGGTTTTACGCCCGCATTACCCGGGGATTTATTTTTTAAAAGTGCATTTTAGGGAAATTTTTTGAACAGGCCCCCTTTCGCTCTATTAGTAACCAGGTGCACTATCTACCCACTTTTCAGGCGGCCCGCGTCATTGGGGATCGGGGGGCGTGCGGGGAGGCTTTGCTCTAAAACGTACGTTTTCACACATTTTTGCTTCGTGGGGGCAAACCCAGGCGTTTACTGCTAGGCGGGTTGAGAAACTTTAAAGTGTTTTTACCTGACCCAGAAGTGTGCCTTGTAGTAGAAGCGCAAATCTATGACCCGCTGGTGAACGGGGTTTTAGTTCAGGGCATTTACATATTTAAAAGCGTGCAGAAAAATGGCGCATGGACGCCAGAAATCGAACATGTGGGCCTTTGTCACTAACAGGATGGTCACTGAAAGGGTTGTCCAATCTGGATAATGTCAATCAGTGGTCACCAAAATCAGCTGTTAGGATGTATAACGTATCTTAAAGGGAAATCTCCAAATGCAGAAGCACAAACACGAGGGCGAGAATATTATATACAAGAAGGGGGACCAGACTCTGGGGCAGGGTATAGAATCAGCAGCCTGTCTCTACAACAACCGTTGCTGCATCCGCAAAAGTTAGAATAATTAACCAAGAGGAAAAGCAAAGTGGCGCTGAGTACTAGACATTAAGAAATGCAAGGTGTGTGTGTTAATGAAGAGTGAATATGGAGGGTTTTAATTACAAACTATAAATTATATAAAATATAAAGAGTAACATTTATTGAGGGGGCAACGCGTTTCACGCACTAGTCAGCACCCAAAAAGGCGCACAGGAGATGGTCTGCAAATTTAGCATAAATAGCAGGAAAAGATAATGATAATATTATCAGACAGAAACGGAAGGATCATCGGGGAAAGCAAACCTCAGTGTGGAAGTGGAATAATTGTCAGCAACACAATCTCTGACCCCCATTGTAGCTATATGGTAAGGAAGCAACGAAAAATAATCACCCCATAGAAAAAATAGTAGGTTTGACATAAATGATTGCTCCATTGTTCTCTCCACTAGGGAATAGATTGAATTAGGCACAAGACCATAGCATTCTATGGAAGGAAAACAGGCATTAATATTTCTTTCTACACAGGGCAGGGGGGGGTGTTTTCTCCACACTTATTTTACACATAGGTTTCATATACAATAGTAGGGTAATGGACTAATGATTGCTCCATTGTTTCTCTCCAAAGGGATAGATTTGTTAGAATTAGGATCCTGACCATAGAAATTACAGAAAGGAAAAATATTCAGCATATTTTTTCAACAACTGGGACAGGGGGGTGTTCTCCACACTTATTACACATAGTCTCATTACAAATAGTAGGTAATGACACAATGATCTCCAAAGAGATATATAGGATTATACTAGACAATAAGCAATGCATGAAAGGAAAACAGGAAGGGGAGGAGGAATTCTTCACACTTATCAAATAATTGCTGATAATATATATATATATACTTCTCAGACCAGAGCCCACTAGCGCTTTGGCAGTCCTATGCAATTAATAATTACATACACAATATTGTCCTTCTCTAGATGTGTGAGAGAACATTTTTCTGGCAGGGCAGAACAATACCACTTTACTTCAGCTGTTACTTATCTCTACAGAGTCTGATTACAAATTGTAGGTAATGACATAATGATTGCAGCACTGTTTACTCAGCACTACTAATAATAAGTAGATTTTGTCCAAAGAAGAGAACCTCTTTAATTTATGCCACAGAGTCCTTCACCCCCTCCGCCCCCCCTAAAAAAAAAAAAAAAAAAGTAAAAGGGCCATACATAATGAAAGTAGCTCCAGCCTGTGAGGGACTCATACCATAGATGTTGTTTTCCAGCTTATACTGCAGAACCCGGATGGGACAGCGGCAAAAAATGTGGAGGTTTGTACATTGGACAACAAATGTGCAAAGAGCAACGCAGAAGGGGAAGCACAGATTGTACTGAACACCGACCCAGATATCCAGGAAATGCTGATCCACGTAAAGTGTCCGAAGTATAGGAGCAGTATTATAGTAGTTTATATTCTTGGTACATTGGAGGACAGTATTTTAGTAGTTATATTCTTGTACTAGAGGGCAGTATTATTAGTAGTTATTTTTTTGTTACATAGGAGGCAGTATTATAGTAGTTATATTCCTTGTTACATAGGAGGCAGTATTTAGTAGGTTACGTATTTTCTTGTTACCATAGGGCCAGTAGGATAGTAGTTATAATTCTTGTAACATAGGGGGAACAGGTATTATAGCAGTTATGGTTCTTGTACATTAGGAGGAGTATTATAGTAGTTATATTCGTTGTAAATTAGGGGGGACAGTTATTTTAAGTAGTTCTGTTTTTGGAATAGGAGGCAATAAAGTATTATAGTAGTTTATATTCTTGTACATAGAGAGCTGTAATTATAGTAGTAATTTCTCGTACATAGGGGGCAGTTATTTTAAATAATGTTATATTCTTGTAACATAGGGGCTGTTATTATTGTAGGTTATTTTCTTGTACATAGGGGGCAAATTTTTATTGTAGAATACTTACAGGGATACAATCAAATCAAATACATTAAATCCAACAACAAACAGAAAATTCACATGCACTTGCATTAAAATAATATAATCACTCAGATGAGTATACATAAGGTAACTTAGATATGGTCTCACACTGGATGGGTGGAAAATGAAAAAAAAAAAAAAAAATAAAAAAAAATAAGGAAGAAAATAAATAATTAATTAATTACATGAAACACATGGAAAACAATCAATGGTTCTGTAAGACAAACATTCCTCCATAAAAATCTGTTCTTTAATTTCTGGACACCACCCGAACCTCTGATGGATTGTATCCACCTTAACAGTTTCTGACATTGTTGGCGGGGACCACTGCAGTACGTTTGTGGTCGAAGCGCCTCTCCGTGTGTGTACGGACACTCTTGGTCCTCATGTAGCCAGTGGTAGTACTTTTTTCATGTTATAATGATGTTATTAATGTCTCTTATGGATGTTACCTACTACTGAGAGGGACTCATAGATGATGTCAGGGTATGCGAGTGACTGTTTAGGTCTCGGGATTTTGTTAACCTGCCGGGGGCCACCTCTTTCCATTTTCTTCTTCCTATTTGGCACTCCCTTATTAAGTGCATCATGGTCTCTTCCTGCTGAATCCAGGGGGACAATTTCCTGTCTGAACAGGCTACAGATATTCTAATTTGCCCCTGGAACAAAACTGCCTCCCTAGCAGAGACAACCAAGCTATGTCAAATAGTTTTTGCGGGAAGCCTCTTCCCCATTAGCAACTAAGACTATGCTGAAAGTTGGTGGTCGGACAAATCTCTTAGAGCAAGAGGAAGCACAAACGAAGGACCTAACATCTATGGCTGTAGTACCAAGTCCTTCCTTGACTTATTTGCAACGGATCGGACTTCTCCAGCTCCCCACTTCTGACACACTTTAGAGCAATAGTCCAGATACTTGGGCGGAGAAAGAAAGCCCTGCATCCATTTCTCCCTCCTCTTGAGACTGCGCCTAGCCACCCAGGGATTCTGCAAAAGCAATATCCAGCCACTGACACTATTTACCCCGGGAGCTATTTATTTGAGTCAAGGCCTCCAAAAATTTAACTTTTAGAAAACCATGGAGTCAAAGAAAACACCCTTGGATTAACATATCCAGCCCCACACCTCTCTTCTCCGCGCAGGTTAAGTTATACCCCTTTTTACCAAGTTCAAACCTGTTCCCCCTTAAGGGAGCTGGAAAAGTACAGGTCTGAAGAGCCGAGCCGAGGAAAGATTCTTGGGCAAAGGAAAAAGACACAGAGATGTACAAGAGACGGGGGACTCAGGTAATGTCTTAAGCAGGAGCATTCCCCTTTCTTCTATAGGTCAGCCTCACAGTTCTTCCATCGCTGAACTTATGCATTGCCGGGCTTCCAATTTTCTC
Source organism: Phyllomedusa bahiana (assembly GCA_025379985.1). Lineage (NCBI taxonomy): Eukaryota > Metazoa > Chordata > Amphibia > Anura > Hylidae > Phyllomedusa > Phyllomedusa bahiana. The sequence continues at coordinate 27,041 of JAODAL010043381.1, read as the reverse complement.
TTCCCAATTTTTTAGCGGCATTTATTCGTGCCTCCCCAAATCTAACCCCTAAGTTCTTTTATATGGGTGGAGGCCATCTCAAACTGTGGGAGGATCAAGTTCTGGATCGGTGTCCAGTGTCGAGAGCTTGGACTCTTTCTCAGGTTGACAGAGACCCTGAGGCCTCCGTAGTAACTTCTGATGGCCGCAGGACAACATCTGCAACCTCACGAGGCTTGATATTCACCACGGTAACATCCATCACGTTAGGCAAAAACAACACTCAGACAGAGGCGGCAGTGCGGGGGACCGGCACCCCCGGAAAATTCACACTCCCTGCAGGACCTCAGAAAGGGGTCGGTGGCAAAAAAACATACAACAGCTGGTACTCCAGGGGGCAACCTGTCTCACCCCTGGCCTCAACACTGAACTGCGGTCACCCTGCCAAACCATTGGACAGAGGAAAGCTCACTCGGCACTCACTGTATAAACCGTTCTCAAGCCGAATCTATAATTCGGGATATCCCCCCCCCCGTGGGGGGGGTGGGGGGGGGGGTGGGGTGAGAGGGGGGGGTGCACCCCCCCACCCATGGGGGGGGGTGGGGGGTCAAAAGGCACTCTAGCCTTGGTCAAGACTGACAACATATCTCCACCACCTCAGGATTTACATGCTCGAAACATTTACCCTTGAGAGAGATGACGGCTACAGAGATGTTCCGCCCTTTGACCGTGCCAAAGAGAGCTTTGCACAACAGTGCCGGGGACAAACAGACTAACTAGAGAACAGGATCCTTTTGCCAGAATCTCCTGTCGACTTCAAGAGGGCAATCGGCCCTCCAGTTCTTGATGTCTTCGGCTCGTTACCTTGGACAGCAGAATCAGCGAGGACCCTCTCCATGGAAGGAGGAATCAGGTGGTTTTTCTAGACAATTCCTTTAAACATCACGAGGATTGAGCCAAGAGAGTCCTGAATGTCCTATTAAATTCTGCTGTAATACCCATCTGGGACCTGACGCTGCTCTTCTTTTTTTGTTATTTTTTCCCACGTGGGGGGGGATGGGGGACAAATAAAAAAAATTAATATTAAAAAATAAAATTGGTCAATGGCCTCTTTGACTTCCGCCCGTTTTAACTCTGCTGTCAAAGGAGAAGAAATAGTCCCCCCAAACCCCCTTGGGCCTCCCCCCCAAAAGCGGGGGGTGGGGTCCACCCTCTTTCTCTCTATTCCAAGCCTTCCTCTGAAACAAACGTCGCCTTAGTACGGAGTCTCGACACCCCAGGACTACCCTCCGAGACTCTGTGCCAAAACAACCACCCCCTGGGGGGGGGGGGGCAGTTTGCCAGCCCCCAAGTGGGGGGGGGTGGGGGGGGGGGCCCCCCGAGGCTTTTCACCAACAAACATGCCCTTATTCAGATTTCAGCCGGTTCTATCCTCTTGTTAGAGTCCCCACTGCGAATAGCAGTCGACTCAAAATCTTTGCGCCAGCCTGAGATACGGCTGGCGCCCCCCCCTTTTGTTGGGTGGGGGGCATAGACAAGTCTCTTTTAAGGAATGGCGATCTTGACATCATCTTGACTTCCTCCAAACCCCAGAACATGCTCTATAGAAGTCTGCTCATCTAGTTCACTCGTCCAGAATGGGACGCGAACAACAATGTTCACTGGAATGGGGGTCTTCAGGAGAAGTGGAGTTGAGCCTCCACAACCCCCTACTGCATCTGGAACGCTTGCTGGCACCACAGACAGAAGCAATGACAAAAGGGCCAGGAATGGTCGAGTTCGGGACATAACTCCTGTGCGACACCTTCCTCTCACTTAATGACTTGAAGGACTCACAAATTGCCACCAGATCTATTAGGGCAGTGCCTTCGTGAAATCAAAGGAGGAAGTATGTAAACTCTTGGGCTTCACTTACACATACCATATGTACAAACATGTCAGAATGCCCAGCTCTGCTGGGATAACACTGTTTAAGTACCTTCGTGGTACCTGGTTTTCACAAGAGGCCCCCTGTAGGGTCTGTCACTGGGAAAGTCTGGTGGCATTGAAATCCCCCCCGCCATGATCGACAGGAACTGATGTGTTGAGATTACGGTTTGCAATGCATTAAAACAGGTCCGCCCTTTCAGTCACTGTACTGTGGGCCCTCATAGATATTTATCAGCCCGGAGTCTTCTGCCTCTGATTAAGGTAAATATTCTATGGTTTAGGACACTACCCCCATGACCCCAATAGACACCTCTGTTATCCTAAATGGACAGCTCACACATATCACTGGTGGTAAGAGTAATATAATATAGAAGAACATCCCGGCAGGGGCACTCGCACGGCTCCAACAGCAGCGACCCAGAAAAGGACGGACCCGGACCGGCCAATACCTCTCTAGCTTCTCGTACAGCCCTGAAGGTGCTTTGATTGCGTTCTTCATGTAGGGAAAGGGACATCAGCATCCAGATTTTTCAGTTTGTTCATAGACTCGTTGTGTCTTGTGCTACCTGCACGCTCTTGAATGCTTGTTAATATAAATCACCACGCACCCCCCCCCCCCCCCACCGGTGTGTTGTACATTATGGAGATGACCTTAAGTTGCGAAATCAGCACAGAACGAGAAGACCAGTGCAGCAGAGAGAGGTGAGCCATCATCACAGGTCAGGAATCGGGCCCGAGTCTCAACAACCCTTCTCCATGTCTGATCTGACTTCCTCATCCCGGCGAGGGCCTCCTTTTTCTTGGGGAGGATCATTCTATGGGTCCACTCATACTCCTCCATCATACGTTTCAGTCCCCTCAGCTTGCTCAGCTTCATCATTCTGATAGGACACTGTACCTATTTGATCGCACCATCGTGCCCTCACCCTTGTTCACTTTCTTCCAACAGATTTCTGACAATTGTCCACTCCTGTCTGGTTTCGGCTGGATTTGTTGTTTTTTTCATCCTTTGGTACTCTATGCCTCCTGCGGGTTAGATGTGGGCTGGAGTTGAGGGTTGTTGACGGGGCGCTGTATATCCTGCAAATACATCACCCTACGGGCTCCCCTATGTGGGCCACTACTGTGGTTGGTCTTGGCTGATCACTTGTGCCAGGCTGCGGTTTCTGGCCTGGGTACAAGTACAGAACCTGACTAGCAAGGGCCAACCTCTTCCAGGTCAGTTCTGCCCCTCCAATAAACCTCATAGGGGAGTCGCCTACTGATGTTGGCCGTGCACATGCTACGGACAATCTCTGTGGGGGTGCCATTTCCCCACAGAGATTGGCATCGTACATTCTGGCATTTGTGGTCACTGACATGGACGACCTCCCACACACAAGCTGCACTTCCACACTGTGCACCGCTCGCAATGTGCGCCGGTCCTTGCCACACTTGAACATTTGGTGGCTGACCAGGGTAGAAGCATGAGCCCTATCCGGCCGATGGAGAACGAGTTGGGTAGATGGTAGGTGAATTCTGTGTGACGCAATTTTACAGGGGCTTACACCTCCAGACCGGCATACCGATCCATCATTACCTGGCCTTGGTCAGGTCAGAGAGGAGAGTCACAATGCCTCCTGAGCCAGAAAAGAAGATCAATGTCCTGGTAGGGAAAGGAGCATTCCAGAATATTATAGTGTATTTACTGTGTTGCCGGCTTAAGATATGGGAAAGGGCAACAAAATGCTGAATTTATTCACCCCTCAGTATCCCTGGACCCTGGCAACACGTTGGCCCAGAAACGTCAGATCTGACATAAGCATAAAAACTAAACGTCCTTGCATGTCTATCGGAAGGTTGATCATGCAGGATGTTGGTCGGCAGGAAGCCCATGGCCTACACAGGAGCTCTCTGACACAAACCTTCTAACAGGCAAGATCCTTCCTTGGCCCCTTTATGTAAACTGCACGTTCCCTCCCTCTTGAACGCGCTGGCCTTGTATACTGCGGGGGGGTAAAAGATGGAGGACCCCCGGGCCTCCAGGCATTCCAGAGGGGACACGGCTTGGGCCATCTCCTGCTGAATGGTGGACATGGGGTGGGCTGTGATGAGCTTTGCACTATGTGGGTCGTGACTAAAGGGGGAAAGTCCTGGGCATTTGACTGTACTGCCCCCTTCCTCACCTTCACCTCTATTGTTTTCTACACACAGCACATTGGAGACTGGATTATGATGGACCTGACTAAGAGATGGCTCCAGATTCCACACGACTGGGAAACACTTTCCCCTGCTGGGGAAACATCAACAACACCAGAAAATCATGCACATTTTTTCATAAGCCATTAAGCGTCCTGCTCAGCAGAGATGGGGATTGTCCAAAGCAGCAGAGTTAGGAACTGCCTTTTGCACCCTCAGAGACCTGATTGTCCTGCTTCAGGCAGCACCTTGTGTCTGCCTGCTCTGCTCCACACCAGTACACTCCACAGTCCACGCCTAGCAGTTCACTTTTTGCTGGGACTTGTGGTACTGTATATCATGCACACCGTTACCTTCAGGGATAGGAGTCCAAGGTGTTGCTTCTGGCTGTGCTTCTGGGCTTTGTGGTGCAGGGTAGGAGGTCCGTCTCTGTTTGCACCGTGCCTGGGTGCTTGGTCCTTGTAGTGGCCTTGATCAAGTCCACTGTAGATGGTGGCTGTTGCCGGACACTTGTTGCTCCTTTTCTATACAATCCCCTACTCAAAGGGGTAAACTAGCAGGACGGGTCTTGCATAGGACTGACGGCTGCTGCTTGGCGAGGTGTTTGATGCGGGATGGTGGGGGACGCATTAGCTCTGCTTGTCACTCACAAAGCGTCCTGGTTTCTGTAAGTTTCTCCAACCGGTCCCCAATTGATCCAGTATGGACTCATTCCCTTTCGGTGAGTTGTGGCGAGCTCTATGGCGTAGGGAGCTCAGCTTGCTGGTGTGCTGACTCTTGGCTTCCAGAGTTTTGCAGCTTTCACGCTTGTATAAGGTCAGTCAATCTTTTTTGCAGACATGCTTTCTCCTTGATAGAGCTCCATCTTCATCACCAGGTCAGGGATCTGCTCTGCCCAGGGCACAGCTCGGGGGCGCCCTGTAGTCTCTGACCACTATTGGGGCGGTACTGCGGGGATTGGGCTTCCAGCTTGGCTTTTTGGGCGGCTGTATATGCCGTGGAGCCACATCTTGGGGACTGGGTCCCTGGCTTCCTTCCAGCTGTGCACTGGCTGGTACATTTCGTCTTTCCTGCGTCTTGCCTTCGTGTGGTCTCGGCTTTACCGGGGTCATTTCTGCTGCTCCCGCTCCCAGTGCGCCGTGCGGCACACTGCAGCACGACCTGACGCTGTAGGTTGCTCCTGTATTGGGGTCTTCCTCTCCGAGAGTTCTAGGGGTGTCTGCTGGGGGTATGGACGGTTGCTACCTGCAGGATGCACTGGACAGTCCGCTTCACGTGCTGCACTTTTGCACATTAGGAATCACTGTCCCAGGACCTCTGCTTGTTCCCATGTCTGGGATGATTCACCAAAACTTAACTGGCGTTTCCTTCTTTCCTGAACACACACATTACTTCACCGCTGATGCTTGCTGAAACCGGGACCGCAGCATTCAGTTTCTGCTTACTTTCCATGGAAGACTTTGGGACTTTTCGTCCACAGAAAGAGGAGTCGGGGTTAATACGAGAGTAGGCCGAGAAGCCTGGCTGTTGGGGAAGTTCCCCAGCCAGGGGTGGCACGCCCTGGGCTTTATCCAGGTCATTGGCGCTCTACAAACCACGTCCTCTTTCTCTAGGGACGGCTGTTATTATAGTAGTTATATTCTTGTACATTAGGGGGCAGTATTATAGTAGTTATATTCTTTGACATATAGGGGCCAGTATTCTAGTAGTTATATTCTTGTAAATAGGAGGCAGTGTATAGTGTTCTATTCTTGTACATAAGGAGCCGTATTATAGTAGTAATATTGTGTTACATAGGATTGCAGCAATATAGTAGATATATTCTTTGTACATAGGATGCAGCATTTATAGTAGTTATATTCTTTTAATAGGAGCAGTATTATAAGTAGTGTATATCTTTTTACATAGGAGGCAGTATTATAGTCGTTATATTCTCATACATAGGGTAGCAGTATTTTTATTAGTTATTTCTTGTTCATTGGGGAGCAGGTATTATAGTAGTTATATTCTTGTACATGGCAGCCAGTATTATAGTATTTATATTCTTGTACATAGGATGCGAGTAATTTAGTAGTTATATTCTTGTACCTAGGAGCTGTATTATATCAGTTATATTCTTTTACATAGAGGCAGTATTATAGTAGTTATATTCTTGTACATAGGGGCAGTATTATAGTAGTTCTATTCTTGTACATAGGAAGCAGTATTATAGTAGTTATATTCTTGTACATAGGAGGCTGTATTATAGTAGTTATATTTCTTTACATAGGAGGCAGTGATTTAGTAAGTTATATTCTTGTTCATGCAGCAGTATTTATAGTATTTGTTATATTCTTGTACATAAGGGGCCTAGTATTATAGTAGTTAAATTTCATTGTAATAGGGGCCAGTATTATATTAGTTATATTCTTATACATAGGGGGTGTGAGGCTTATTATCGTAGTTATATTCTTATACATTGGGAAGCCGTATTATAGAGTTTATATTTGTACATAGGAGGCAGTTAGTATTATAGTAGTTATATTCTTGTACATAGCAGCAGTATTATAGTAGTTATATTCTTGTAGATAGGACAGTATTTATAGTACGTTATATTCTTGTACATACAGGGCTAGTATTTTATAGTAGGTTTATATTCTTGTACATAGAGGCAGAATTATTGTAGTTAGTTCTTGTACATAGCGGAAGTATTATAGTAGTTACTATTTAGTGTACTTAGGGCAGTATTATAGTAGTTATATTCTTGTACATATGAGCTGTATTATTTCAGTATATTCTTTTTCTAGAGGCAGTAGTATAGTAGTTATATTCTTGCAATAGGGCAAGTATTCATAGTAGTTATATTTCTTGTACCATAGGAAGCAGTATTATTAGTAGTTATATTATTGTACATAGGGGCCAGTATTATAGTAGTTATATTCTGTGTACTTAGGGGTCAGTATTATAGTAGTTTTATACTTGTACATAGGGGAGTATTATAGAAAGTTTATTGTGTACTTAGGAGGCAGTATTATAGTAAGTTTATTCTTGTTCATAGGGGCAGAATTTAGTTGTTTTATTCTTGTACATTAGGAGGCAGTATATAGTAGTTCGTTTCTTGTTCCATAGAGCGGCAGTATTATAGTAGTTTATATTCTTGTCATAGGAGGCAGATTATAGTAGTTATATTCTTGTACATAGGGAAGGCAGTATTATTGTAGTTATATTTTGTATTAGCAGCAGTATTTTTATAGTAGTTTATATTCTTGTACATATGGCGGGCAGTATTATAGTTGTATATCTTGTACATAGGGGGGAGCAGTTATTATAGTTAGTTATACTCTTTGTACAATAGGATGGCAGTGATTATAGTAGTTTTTTTTTATAATAGGGAGCAGTATTATTGTAGTTATATTGTCCATTGGATGGCAGTATTATAGTAGTTTTTTTCTTGTACAATAGAGGCAGTATTATAGTAGTTATTATCTTGTACTCATACAGGGCAGTATTATAGTAGTTATTATTCTTTGTAATACGGGCTGTATTATAGTAGTTATATTCTTGTACATACAGGGCAAGTATTTATAGTAGTTTATATCTTGTCATAGAGGCAGGTATTATAGTAGTTTTATATTCTTTGTACATAGCTGCGAGAGTATTATAGTAGGTATATTCTTGTACAATTGATGCAGTATTATAGTAGTTATGTTCTTTGTTACTCTAGGGGGCAGTATTTTTGTAATTATTTTGTTGACTTAGGGGCGTATTTATAGTGGTTCATATTCTTGTACATAGGGAGCAGTATTCATAGTAGTTATATTCGTGTGTACATAGGGGGTAGTATTATAGTAGTTATATTTTGTAATAGGTGCTGTATTTAGTAGTTATGTTCTTGTTACATAGGGGCAGTATTATAGCTAGTTATGTTCTTGTACATAGGGGCAGTATTATAGTAGTTATATTTTTGTAATGGGGGCAGTATTTAGTAGTTATATTCTTGAAATTTAAGGGGGAAAGTATTATAGTAGTTTTTTCTTGAAACATAAGGGGCATTTATTATAGTGTTATTTTTCTTGTACATGGGGGCAGTATTATAGTAGTTATGTTTCTTGTTACATAGGGGGAGTATTATGTAGTTAAATTCTTGTACATAGGGCCCGTATTAAAAGTAAAAAATATTCTTGTACAAAGGGGCAAGTATTAAAAAAAGTAGTTAAATTCTTGTACATAGGAAGGCAGTATTAAGAAAGTTATTTTCTTGAACAAAAGGGGAAAGTATTATAGTAGTTAAAATTCTTGTACAAAAGGGGGCAAGTTTTATAGTAGTTCTGTTTTTTGCTGGTGCTTATTTTACTGCAATTTTTCCCTATTTTATTGGGTAAAAAAAATTTTGTGGGGTTTTTCCTGAACATGGGCAAAAATCTGCCTTTTGATTTGAAAAGGGGCTTAAAATCACAGAACTATTTTTAAATAAGGCACCAAAAACCCAAATTTAAAAGCCCGGGGATACTCTGCATGTTGAATTTGTGGTGAAGACCAAAGGTTTTTAAAACCAAAAGAGTTTTCACCCTTAAACCCCTTTATAGGGTTTACCACTTTTTTAAACCTGAAAAAAAATTTTTTTCCTTAGCCCATCTTGTTTTGGGGATGTACTTTTGGTTTGAAAACCCACTGAGCTGTTTATTCTGGTCTCTTTAGATCCTGAGTAAGGGTCAGGTCGTAAAAGTGGACAGACAGCTGCGGGACCCTGCACAGACCCTGACGGTGATGTCACTGGTGGTCTCTGAAGCAAAATCCCCCCCTTTCCCGTATGGGGCCCTTTTTTACCGTACCAGGCCAAGGGACAATGAGATGGTGTCGGGATTCATCTTTTAAATAGAAAAGGGTTAAAGACTTGATACAAAATTTGAGGGTACGGGCAAATTTTAAATAACTGGGGGGTTTGAAAAAAAATGGGGCTTTGAGGGAAAACATTTTATTTGCTTTAAAGGGCCCTTTGCCAATAGGGTTTACATTCCCTTATAATGGGTTAAATTGGGGAAAAAAGAACCACCCGGCATCCCTCCCCCAAAAGGGCTGGACAATAGACCGAAACCAACAGGAAGAACCCAAAAGCCCTGTGCTCTTGTTAAAAAATAAAACCGGGTGCAGAAAAAAACCTAATGAGCAGTAGCTCTCACATTCCTCTACTAGGAAACTGAATGATAAAAAAAACTGCACATTGAATAAAGGTCATTCACCCCAATAAAAAAAAAACACGTATAATACAGGGGGAGACTGCAAAAAATCAAAAAATACTAAAAAACCCACTCACGCCTTCTATGTTTGGGGGGGGGGGGGCGCTTTTATAATTGACATACTATGCTCTAAAAAAATTTTAAAATACACTGAAAAATAATTGAAATAAAATTTTTAAAAAACCGTAAAGAACCCCATAATTGTACAGACCATTACAGGGTGAATTACAAGGGTTTAAACCCCCAAAGCCGACGCCTGAAAAGTAGTTAATACCAAACATTTTTTTTTGTTTTTTGCCCCCTTGCGTTTCAACATTGTAACTTTTTTATTTTTTTAATGACGCATTTATGAGGCCTCGTTTTTTCGAGACGATTTTTTTCTTTTTGGGGAAATAGTTTTTAAATTTTCTTAAAATAAAATTTAGATTTTTTTTTTTTTTTTTTTTAAATAGTTTTTTGTTTTTTTACATTTTTCTTACACCACACATTTCACACTTAATAAATTTTTTTGTGGTGGGTGGATACCAATAGGTAGGTTTTTTGAGTGTGTGTAATGTATGCGTTATTTTTTATTAAATATTTATTTTTGTTTTATTATTTATTTTTTTATTCTTTTTTTACACTTTTTATGTTTCTTACTTTTTAAAGTTTTTTCCACTTGATAATGTATTAGGATATATGAATATGCTAATACATTACAATCTGTGTCAGTCTGACACAGGCAGTGATCAGGGCAGCTCACAGTCTGTCCTGATCACTGGCTTGACACACAGACAGCCCTGGGGCTACTCTAAGTCCCCAGGGCTGACTGTGCAGCCATTTCCCGGGCTCTTTCGGGTCACCGGCTGTTCCGATCACCCGACAGAGCAGGGTGAGGAACTGCGGCAATCAAAGGGTTAAAGGTTTCCCCCACTCCCTAGTGCTCGCAGGAGCTGTGCTGGGATCAGAGCTGTGTAGTACAGCCCCGATCTCAGTGCTGCTGCGGCGCCGGGATCCACAAACTCCAATGTCTGCAGCGACGCCAAAAGTCGTCGCTGCAGACGAACGACCCGCACCAGCCGACATCAAAAGACGGTGCGCGGTCATTAAGGAGTTAATATAACACATTAGTGAGCCCTATAAAAAATAAGATAGTCCTGGAGAACCCCTTTAATTTCCAATGATATTCTAATTTTTTTAGGTGCACTAGTAGATAAGGTGATACAAAGGGGCCATTTATCCAGATATGTGTAGCACACCATGCTGGTTATAGACTGGCACAGAACGGAGCAGATTTATTAATACTGTCTGACTCTTAGACAGCGTAAACCTAGACTATACAATGCACCACATGTATCATAGTGTTGAGAAATCCAGGACAAGGTACTTTGGTTCCCTAGACAAATTAAGCATATAGCGTCCTCCTTTACCCCCAATGAAAAATTCAGCACACTCCATACCACCTTGCTTCCCCTTCCTGCATGGGATGAGGTGGTGCTCTAGGCAGTGGCCTATCAGTTGTCCTGGCCCCAGCCGCAGGTTTACTGTCTAGTCTAACTTTAAGCCATTTCTAAGTTGGCTTACTTTGTGCCAAAACCTGCACCAAAATTTGTGCGCATTTCGTGCACAGCGTTGCACACTAAACCACGCCACCTTTTCCATTAAACAAGGACCCTTTACTGAGGCCACGTCCGTTTTGGCGGATGAGGCACAGAAGTGTCTAAAAACTGTCTAATACATTACGTGGAAATCCCTAAAGAAGCATTTATGCTATCTATCATACATGAAAAAACTTTGAGATTCTCTGTTCACATAATTTGATCAAAAGATGTTTAAGCTGCCATCGACTTTCAACGTGATCTCAAATAGGGCAGTCCTACACTATTCTTTTACCTCTCAATAGAGCCTCCAGGCCTCTCACTGGGTCAACCGACCTCCTTTATTGAGAGGTAAGGATAGTGTAGGACTGCCCTATTTGAATCACGTTAAAGTCTGAGGCAGCTTAAACATTTTTTTGATCAAAATATGTGAAACCGAGAATCTCAAAGTTTTTTCATTTTATGATAGATAGCATAAATGCTTCTTTAGGATTTCCACTAATCATTGCCCTTTTTGCAGTAAGTGGTTGCCGCTGACAGTGGTGTGGGGTTGTACATATATATATATATATAAATATTTTGTGTGCCGCAGTTTCCCGCCTGTGGGACCCAGGTTCGCATATGTTTTTTTCAGAAGTGTTTTTTGTGCAAACCATAAAGTTTTTATTGGGGTATATTGATTTAACCTATATGGGGAGGAAGGGTGCCTCCATTTTGATTTTCTGCACCGCCCACTCTCACAAGCTGTCATAAGAGGTGCAGCTTGCAGGTTGAGTTTTTTTATTTATTTTTTTCTCTCTGGATAAAGGAGGTCGGTTGACCCAGTGAGAGGCCTGATTGGCTCGATTTAGAGGTAAAAGATAGTGTAGGACTGCCCCTATTTAAATCACTTTGAAAGTCGAGGGCAGCTTAAACATCTTTTGATAAAAATTAGGTAAAACCGAAAAATCTAAAAATTTTTTTTAAAAAAACTGTCTAAAACACATTATAAATGTGGTGTTAAAGCAAGTTTTTCCCTTATTTTTTTGGGGGAAAATTTTGGTTTTGGAAATTTCCGGGAGCAACGCGGGTAATGTGGAATGACTTCAAAGGCTATTTTCCCACACCTTAATTGCGGGGCTTATAACGCCCCGGGGCCCATCCCTTTACAGTTTAAAAGGCTGGACAAAAACCAAACCCAACAGGAGAAAAAAAGGCCCCTGTGCTATTTTTTTTGAGCGGGTACAGATAAACTAATGACATAGCCCCACTTTCCCCTCTACGGGAAAACCTAAATTTGAAAAAAAAAAAACTGCACATTAAGTACCAGTTCCACCCCCCAAAAAGAAAGAAAAAAAAAACCCACATTACAATACAGGGAAGCCCTTGAAAAAGAAAAAATACTAAGACAACCACCCACCTTCTTTTTTTATGGGGAGGGGGGCAGGGGTTATAATTGCACATATTAGTGCATCACAAAAAATTATAATATCACTGAAAAGATAATCGATATCAATAATTTAAGCCCACAAAATAAAACCCCAAAATATCGTACAGACTCCTTACAGGTTGAATTTCAAGGTTTAAAACCCCCTTTAAACCGGGTAGTAAATTTACATGTCCCCCTTTTCTCCCCCCGCGGGGGAAAATTTTTTCAAGGGGGAGAGGGGAACCCAAAAACCAAAATTTCTCTATTAGATTACCTAATGACTGGGGCGTATTCCCCCCCTAATTCCGCCCGTACACCCCCAAATTACGGGCTGAAATTTCTTTCCAAAAAAGCCCTGGAACATGCCTATGAGTATCAGGTCCCGGTTTTGCTTTTGGGAATTTTCCCTGGAAATTAGGGTCATGTAAATTGGGTTTGAAAAGGAAAATTTTTTTATATTTTATAAATTTTATTTTTTGCAGCTCGACTTTTTTTCCAAGTAAAACAGACAGTCTTTAATCCTTTAACCAGGAAATTTTTTTGCCAATGAAAATAACAGGAGAACCTGGAAAAAAACGTTGGGGTGGTGGGCCCTCGACAAAGGGTGTAACGTTTTAAAGCCCAAAAAAATAGGAGTCTCAGGACAAGGGTTTTGACCTCTTACACTTTATTTAATGCCCAAAAAAGCTGTGAAAAATGAAAACTGCCCCCATGGGAAACTGCCATATTGGTGGTACCCCAAAAATGAAGCCCTGATTATTTTTTTTTTCTCCCCAGGTTTGGGAGTTAGTAGAAAAAAGTGACCTTGGATGTACCCCAGGTGGTGGCATGGACAATGCAGGGGTCTTTACAGATGCCGGACTCTCTGTGGAATCCAATATGGGCCTCAAAAACCCAACCCGAATAGGTGAGCGGTTTTCACACTACAATGGTTGGCTTTTAACTTTTAGGGAAATGGGAAATGAAGACTTTTTCTAAATACCTTGCTCATTTGATATTGTCCTGGTCAGGAGATAAGAGAGATTATAGCTGCTCTGAGTGCACACAAGGGTCTCTAGATAACAGTCCATATCTCCCTTCCTGATTAGACAGAGAGTAGGGAATGATGTCATTATGATCGGACAAAGCAGAGTCTTTATCTTTAACAAGATTACTTTCTTTACCTTTATTAAGCAAGGCCAGGACAAGGGGTAGGCAAAGGTAGGCGGACACCTACAGCACAACTTCATCCCAGGCAAGAAGGGGGCACAAGGAGGTATAAAGTGGGCTAAATTTTCCATTGTGGGGGGACTCTATGCCTTGTGCCTAGGGCACCAAAATACCTTGTCCCAGTCGAGTTAACAAGCCCTTGTTTACACTCCTTGGAGCTCTGTAGCTTTGTTTACTACAGATTAAATCTCCTGCACTCATGTCACTTTAACGGTCAGCTAGCTTTAGAGAAGCTAAATATGCTAATCACTGCTATAGACCAACACACAGCCTGGCCAGGCAGTGTGAGTCTGAAGCTGCCTGTGACTCTGTGAATGGTGAGATAAACCCTGTACAGGAATACTCCAGGTATAACGGATACTTTGGGTTATTCCTAGTGCAGGGCCAAAAGTAGGGGTGAATGCCATGAAGATTTCATAAACCCCAAACAGAGAATGTATTTTTCATCATGCCCCTTTTACCATGAGGCCTTGCACTAGGTATAACTCAGGATATCAGTTATGCTTTCCCCCTTCTATGCCTTTCACTTAGTAATAATCCACAACAGAGCCCAAGAGCAAAATGGCGCCCAGCTTGGGACAATAAAAGGGCAAGACCCAGTAATAGTCAAACCAAACATCCCTTTACCTTTCAATTGAACCAGATTTTGGTAGTGAATGAAAGGAGTTTTCCCCGTCTCTGATATTTTTGGCAGGTCCCTTACAGACCCTCACCTCTCAGGAGAACATAGGTCCCTAAGCGAAGCACATCCAGATAAAGTGTGAATGAGGAGAAAGCCCCAATATTCACAGAAGTTCCAGAAATGGTCAAACAAGTCGGCTCTTTTGACCATAGATGTCTCAGATGAGAAATTCCTTTAAAGGGGTTTTGCCACGATGTAATGTTGAAGTGGGATCCTCTAAAATGGGTATTTAATCACTTTTCTAAATATATGTGATTACAAAAAGTGAAGCCTCTGAGAGCTACAGCATTGCTCAGTCCCCCTTAGTGTACATTAGACACGACCAGGACACTGACAGGAGCTGATCTGGCCGCGCTTGCATTGTTTGCACTTCTTATCTGATGACAGGGAACATGAACGAGCTTGCAAGGGACTGGGGAGAAAAGTGCAGTGTATGAGGCTGTCTGCTGTATAGAGAATCCACTGGTTGTAATGTAATTATTTGAGAAAACATTGCAGACGCTCCCTGCTTCCTGGCTCTCTGCTCACCCCTCCCCCCCCATGACGCTGCATGCTGAGTTTATCTTCTCTCCTGAGCAGATAAGGGGTTAGGAACTCTCTTCTTGGCAAAACCCCTTTAAGGAGGGGAGCCATTTGGAGTAGTCCATGTAGTGTAGTCTGTAAACATTTTGCCTCTGAACCTTTTTGACAAATTGTTTTATCTACAGAGTTGAGCTGTGAAGAACCTCAGAGAAGAAGAAGGTCTCTGCTCACTGGACCAAAAGCCGAGAAAGGTATCTGTCTAAAGGGGGCGCTGATTTCATCGAGGGTTCACTAGGATGAGTAACCCAGTGGCGGGCTGGTCATGGTCCTCCCTGTAGCTACAACTTCAAAGGACAAAGAAGAACTATTATGTCTTTAACATGCTTGAATTGTAGGTCTTCCATGATCTTATAACTCCCAAAACTGTAGGGTCAGGTCTACCGGGCAGTGGCCAAAAAACGACCTGAAAACCAAATCCTAAAAATGATCATAAAACTGAGATTTTTGTCCAATGTCTGTCAAGAGCAGCTGAAGAATCATCCGTTTTTCTGCGCAATTTTTACATTCATTTTATTGCAGAAATGCAAAGCATTATATCTCTGTGGACTTCTGCAAGAAGACACGCGTGAAAGACGCGACAAAAAACATCACATGCTTTGCATAGAGTTCAACTCCTCTCTCTCTATCGTATAACCCTATATATCACAGGGCTCAGCTCCTCTATCATATAACCCTATATATCACAGGGCTCAGCTCCTCTATCATATAACCCTATATATCACAGAGCTCAGCTCCTCTATCATATAACCCTATATATCACAGAGCTCAGCTCCTCTATCATATAACCCTATATATCACAGAGCTCAGCTTCTCTCCTTTATCATATAACCCTATATATCACAGAGCTCAGCTTCTCTCTCTATCATAGAACCCTATATATCATAGAGCTCAGCTTCTCTCCTCTATCATATAACTCTATATATCACAGAGCTCAGCTTCTCTTCCTCTATCATATAACCCTATATATCACAGAGCTCAGCTTCTCTCCTCTATCATATAACCCTTTATATCACAGAGCTCAGCTTCTCCTCTATCATATAACTCTATATATCACAGAGCTCAGCTCCTCTCCCCTCTATCATCTAGCCCTTTATATCACAGGGCTCAGCTCCTCTCCTTATCCTATAATCCTATATATCACAGAGCTCAGCTACTCTCCTCTATCATATAACCACATATATCACAAAGCTCAGCTCCTCTCCTCTATCATATGAGCCTATATATCACAGAGCTCAGCTTCTCTCCTCTATCATATAACCCTATATATCACAGAGCTCAGCTCCTCTCCTCTATCATATAACCCTATATATCACAGAGTTCAGCTCCTCTCCTCTAGCATATAACCCTATGTATCACAGAGCTCAGCTTCTCTCCTCTATCCTATAACCCTATATATCACAGGGCTCAGCTCCTCTCCTCTATCATATAACCATATATGTCACAGAGCTCAGCTTCTCTCCTCTATCCTATAACCCTATATCTCACAGGGCTCAGCTCCTCTCCTCTATCATATAATCCTATATATCACAGAGCTCAGCTCCTCTCCTCTATCATATCACCCTATATTCACATATACATCCACAAGGTTAACCTTGTATAGGATCTCTTCAGCGCTAGAGGTCCAATATCGTTCCTTTCATTATGGAACGCTCAATAAAATTGCTATTGATCTCCAAAGCTAATTTTAATAAAACGAACTTTCACATAAAACAAACACAATAAACCCCTCTGTTTCTACGCGTTTCGCACGACTCTAACGTGCTTCATCAGGAATAACATACCATCTCATAACTCCATCTAATATAAACACCACTAATTACTACATGTGATCAATTAAAAAATACGCTGTATTATGTGCACCACTCACCAGAGCTCCTGTTTCATCTCGCTCCCGGGTTCAGTAGCGGAAGTCGTCGTACCATCTGCATCACTTCCGCCCTTACCATCCTGACAGGGAACAGCGCTCAATGCGCATGCTCTTTGCCCGCAGACCTCCGTATTCTAAGAATACATATTCACTATCACTCCACTTTTAAAACACCACTGCCCCTGCTATTCTTATCACTGATATATTTGTTTAATTAAAGGAGTTGTCTCCCCACAGGGTTTCAAAGAATGCATGAAAGAAATTCTCTGTCACTTCCTGGTTCAGACTAATTTGCATAAGCTCCATGCTTGTACAGCATAAGCTCCGTGCTTTCAGATGCTAATTAGATTAGATTAGCTTCTCAAACTACTCGCAGGACTTCTTATCTGATCCCCAAAACAAAAGCCCTAATTACAGAGCTGTTTACTTGAGATAAATCAAGCTTTTTACTGTCTGGCAGCACAGGACACTGACTGACACTGCCGACCTGTGTGATGACTCACTCTCTGTTATCTCATTGAACAAACAGCCCGGGGAGATTTGTTTACAGAGGAACAATGCAATATATTTGGAAAATGTCTTTATTTTGTGTTCCCTACAATTTGAAAGCTATTCTTTGTAGCGAGACAACCCCTTTAATGACCTCCTGTACTTCATTCAAGCCAAACGGGCTCAAAGTGTTTAGCTTAAAAATCCAAAAGGTCTCCTTATTGGTTAGAATCTGCAATCTGTTTGGTGTTGTTTCCGACACAAAATCGATAGGTTGTACTGTTATTTGATAATTTCCATCCCCATGCATTTCCTCAATATGTCTGGGGAGACTATAATCTACTCTCTTTTTTTTTTTATGTTAAACCTATGATTGTTCATCCTGTGTGAAAGTTTAGTGCTTGTCCTGCCTACATATTGTTTACCACAACGGCAGTTTATCAAATAAACCACAAAGCATGAATTGCTCCCGTCACTTCCCCTGGCCGGTTTGCCCCACTTCCGTCCGCAGACAGGAAGTGGGGAAACCGCCATCTTTGTACACCCTAATGCATTGCCTATGCAATGCATTAGGTTGTATTAAGAATCGCGCCACATAGTGGTCAAGTAACACAGGTGGCCTCAATGTTACAGTAAAAAAAAAAAAAAAAAAAAGTTTTAGAGTACAAAAAAAAAAAAGTATTAAAAGTTCAAATCACCCCCTTTCCCTATTTTACAAATAAAATCATTAAAATAATAAAAAAGTTACACATATTTGGTATTGCCGCGTCCGAAAAAGTCCGATCTATAAAAATATAACATCATTTATCAGGTGCGCAGAACACCGTAGAAGAAAAAAAAATTCCAAACGCCAAAATTGCTTTTTTTTGGTCATATTACGACACTCAAAAAATGGAATAAAAATGATCAAAATTGTCGCATGCATTCCAAACTGATAGCGATAAAAAGTACACTTCAGCCCGCAAAAAAATGCCCCCTCACTAACGTCCGTAGGTGTTAGTACAAAAAAGTTATTGGTCGCACAAAATGCGCCATGGCGCAAATTTCAAAAATAGAAATGTTTGGAATTTTTTTTACGGTACCAAAACATAACGGAAACCCTACATGTTTGGTATTGCCAGATGCGTAACAACCTGAAGAATACAGATAACACGTTATATTTACCGAAGATTGAACGCCATAAAAGCAAAAACCCCCGCAAACATGGTACAAGTACATTTTTTGTTCACAATTTGTCCCACTTGGAATTTTTTTGCGGTTTCCCAGTATATTCTATAGTACAGTGAATAACACCATTAGAAAGTACATCTTGTCCCGCAAAATAAAAGCCCTCATGTGTCTATATAGGTGGAAAAATAAAGAAGTTATGGCTTTCAGAAGGCAGGGAGGAGAAAAACGAACGTGTCACCCAAAAAAAACGCCGGGTCCTTAAGGGGTTAAATGGGGTTTTAGGACAGGGTCCGACATCAGGATTTTCCATTGTTTTGCCCAAAAAATTTTCACCTCCTTGAACTGGGAGGAAAATGTAGTAATGAAATGAGTCTCATATGTTTGTATCGCATTTTTCCTTTTTTCTTTCGGCAAAACACATTCCTCCTGTGTCATATTAGATGCTCTTTCATTCGCTTCCTTTACTAACTTAGTAGGGTAGCCTTTCTGAACAAAACGATCCACTAAGGTTTCTGCTTGTTCTCTGTATACCATATTCGAAGTGCAATTCTTCCGCACTCTACGAAATTGCCCAAATGGTACATTGCGGATCCATTTACCAAAATGGCTACTGTTAAAATGCACATAATTGTTAGAATCTACTATTTTAAAAAATGTTTTAGATAGTATTTTTCCTCTTTCTACATACAGATTTAAATCTAAAAACTGTATTTCCTTATCATTAATACTCATACTAAAAGAAATACTCCATGAATTGGAGTTTAAATAATTTAAAATTTTATTTGCATCCTCCACTGATCCCTGCCAGATAAAAATCAGATCATCAATAAAACGTTTAAAATACACAATGTTGGACCTAAATTTGTTGGATTCTGGATAAATTTAGGTCTCTTCAAAAGAACCCATAAACAGGTTGGCCAGCGATGGGGCAACTCGGGTCCCCATCGCTGTACCAACCTGCTGATGGTAGTATTTCTCCCCATATGTAAAAAAATTATTTTTTAAAATCATTCTCTGGCCCTCCAATAAAAATTCCTTCTTATGAATAGAGATATTATCATCTGCTTTTAAATAGGATTCCACTGCTTTAATCCCCAGGGAATGTTCAATGTTCGAGTAAAGAGATGTTATATCCATCGTAATAAAAAAATATGTTTCTTTCCATTCCATCCCTACTATTTCCCTAATCACCTGGTCAGAGTCTTTTAAATAACTTTTCAAGCTCTTAACAAATGGCTGCAAATATACGTCTAAATATTTAGAGAGATTAGATAAGGGGGAATTTATACCCGATATTATCGGTCTTCCTGGGGGGTTCTTCAGGTCTTTATGCACCTTTGGTAGGTGATAAAAAAAGGGGGTCACTGATTTCTTTATAAACTGGGCATTTTTTTTTTCACATTAATCGCCCCTATTTCTAGATAATGGTTCAAAAAATCTAAAAACAACGTCTGTAATAATAAAAACGAATCTTTTTCTACCACTTTATAATAAAAGGTATCATCTAAAATTCTCAGTGCTTCCCCTGTATAGTCTTCTCTATTTTGTATGACAATAGACCTTCCCTTGTCCACATTTCTTATAATTATGCTCTCATTATTCATAAGTGTTTTTATGGCTCTCCTTTGGACAGATGTTAAATTGTCCTTAGACGGTATTCTCTTTTTTTAATTTCCTCAGATCATCTGATACCATTTGATTAAAAACTCCCAGATGGCTTCCTTGAGCCCAAATGGGATAAAATGTGGATTTTGGCTGTAACTCAGGACATACTAGCTGATCTGTTTTCTCAGCAACATCTCCTAATTGGCATTCTTTATTTTTGTTCTTATTCTTTTGGATAGAAAAATAGCGTCGAAGTGTTAATTTTCTTATAAATAACTGTAAATCCTTGAATACCGTAAAATGGCTGATTGACCTGTCGGGACAAAAATTTAAGCCCTTCTGGAGTAAACCTAATTCCGATGGTGTCAGCTGGGATTTGGATAGATTATAGATCTTTACCGGATCTTTCCTTGTTTTTCACCGTATATATCACAGACCTCATCTTCTTCCTTATATATAACCCTAATATATCACAGAGATCAGCTCCTCTCCTTTTTATATAAACCCTATATATCACAGAGCTCAGCTTCTTCCTCTATCATATAACCCTATATATCACAGAGCTCAGTTCTCTCCTCTATCATATAACCTTATATATCAGAGCTCAGTTACTCCTTAATTTAAGCCCTACTATAACTCAATCCGAGGTGTCAGCTGTATCTATATTTAGATCTTTAGATCTACCCTATATATCACAGACTCATGCTACTCTCCTCTAGTCATATAACCCATATATCACAGAGTCAGCTCTCTCCTTATCATATTAACCCTATATATCACAGAGCTCAGCTCTCTCCTCTATCATATAACCTTATATATCAGAGCTCAGCTTCTCTCCTCTATCATATAACCTATATATCACAGAGCTCAGCTCCTCTCCTCTATCATATGACCCTATATATCACAGAGCTCAGCTCCTCTCCTCTATCATATGACCCTATATATCACAGAGCTCAGCTTCTCTCCTCTATCATATAACCCTATATATCACAGAGCTCAGCTCCTCTCCTCTATCATATGACCCTATATATCACAGAGCTCAGCTTCTCCCCTCTATCATATAACCAATACTACACTGCTTATGGTATACATAACGCTGGTGACTGGTCTTGGATAAAATACATGATGTTCTGATTTCACTCTTGTCTCACCAGTAAATCAATATACGGACAAGCGCCTGAAGAAGTGCTGCGAGGACGGGATGAAGGAAAACCCCATGGGCTACACCTGCCAGAAGCGCTCGGAGTTTGTCTTAGAGTTTGGGGAATGTTCCAGGGTCTTCCTAGAATGCTGCAGATTTGCTTTCGAGCCTCAGCTGACCAGGAAAAAGCCAAGGAGGAAATTCCATATGATGTCCGTTAGTAAGTGTAACTAGCTCGATACTGATGTATGCCATAGCGCAGTATGCAGGGTTTACTTAGCTGCGTCTAGATGCACATGTATACTGTTCCAGGTCATCATACAATTATACCAAGAGATGGTTGGGGTGGGATTTAGGCACTGTTAGCTGACGAGAGTATGCATGGCTAAGAGTTTGTGGAGGCCTTTTAGTACCTGTTGGACCAAGATCCCACCCAGTGTCAGGATGTGGGCCCCAAAGGGGAGGGGCCCACCAGGGGAGTATTCTTGGGGCCACCGGGGAGTGTTCTTGGGCCACGTGGGATGTTCTTGGGGCCCCCATGGGTTTTTTTTGGGCCCCACAATGGAGTTGATTTTTGGGGGCCCCCAGGGTTTTTTCTTGGGCCCCCAGTGGGGGGTTCTTGGGCCCCCAGTGGAGTGTTTCTTAGGCCCAAATGATTTTGATTTGGGGCCCCCAAGTAAAGTTAATCTTGGGACCCCACGTGGAGGATTCTTGGGGCCCACCAGTAATTTGATTTTTGGGGACCCCCCCCATGGAGTTGATCTGGGGCACAGGGGAGTTGTTTGGGGCCCCCAGTGGAGTGTTCTTGGGGCCCCACCAGGGGAGTGATTCTTGGGCCCACCAGGGGGTGTTTTGGGGGCCCCCAGTGAGTTTTTCTTGGGGCCCAAAAAGGAGTTGATTTTTGGGGCCCCCGTGAAGTGTTTCTTGGGCCCCCCCAGGGGATGATTTTGGGCCCCCTTGATTTTGTTCTGGGGGCCCCCATGATTTGTTTTTGGGGGCCCCCAGTGAAGTTGAATCTTGGGACCCCACCAGTGGAGCTGATTCTTGGGCCCCCACCATGAATTTGATTCTTGGGCCCCCAGGGGAGTGATTCTTGGGCCCCAGTGAATTTTGATCTTGGGCCCCCCACCAGTGGAGCTGTTTTTGGGGCCCCCCAGTAAGTTGATTTTGGGAAACCCACCGTGGAGCTGATTTTTGGGGGGCCCCCCAATGAAGTTGATTTTGGGCCCCCCGTGGAGTGATTCTTGGGCCCCCCCTGGAGTTTTTTCTTGGGCCCCCCCGGGGGAAAGTTTGATTTTGGGACCCCACCAATTGAGTTGATTTTTGGGGCCCCCCCGGGGAGTGATTTTGGGCCCCACCGTAAGTTGATTCGGGGGGCCCCCCCAGTGAGTTGATTCTTGGGCCCCACCAGGGGAGTTGTTTTTGGGGCCCCCCAGTGAAGTTTGATTTCTTGGGACCCCACCGTGGAGTGATTTTTGGGACCCCCCCAGTGGAGTGATTCTTGGGACCCCACCAGTGGCTGATTTTGGGACCCCCCAGTGGACTGATTTTGGGACCCCCAGTAAAGTTGATTCTGGGGCCCACGTGAATTTTTTTTTGGGGGGCCCCACCATGAGTTTTTCTTGGGACCCCACCAGTGGAGCTGATTCTTGGGGCCCACCAGTGAATTTGATTCTTGGGACCCCACCAGTGGAGCTGATTCTTGGGGCCACCAGTGAAGTTGATTCTTGGGGTCCACCAGTGGAGTTGATGTTTGGGTCCCACCATTGGAGTTGATTCTTGGTGCCCATCAGTGAATGTGTTTCCTGTGGCGCAATGTGGACTTGTTTCCTGTGGCCCACAAGTGTAGTTGATTCCTTGAGGCCCATCAGTAGACATGAACATTTGGTGGCCTACAGAGGTGTTCCCACCATTGATTTTTACGGTGCATACTTAGTGATACAGGGTCAAATTCTGACAGGTGTGGTTTCCACCTTTGGGACCTGCACCTACATCGGGAATGGGCCCAGAAGTGTCAGCTCAGAATGGAGATTCAATCCTGCTTGCACACAACTCTCCATTCTGTTCTCACCCTTACCGGTGAGTGAAATGTTCAGTTGTACTCAGAACTCCCAGAGAACAGAATGGAGAGTCGTGTGAGCCACCAGCTCTCAATTCTGAGCCAAAACTTTTGGGAGCCCCTTTCCCAAAATAGGTTTGGGTCCCAGAGGTGTGAACTGCAAATATCAGACTTTGACAACATATCCTAGTAATATGCCATCAGAATCTATTGTGGGAACACCCCTTTAACTGGGATGTAATACAGAGGGTTAGACTGGCCCACTAGAGTACCAGAGAATCTTCCAGTGGGCCCAAGCTCAGTAACATACCATAGAGGTGTAGCACAAGACCACCTTACATGGAGCTGACTTTAAAATCAATCAACAGATATCCTATTTAAACCCTTGCCAATATTTGACAAACCCATACATCATAGGCAGGAAGGGTTCCCACAAATTGAGGTATGGGTGTATTACAGCTGGCCCCATGCTCTGTCGGCAAGAAAAAGAGCTTGCTCATGGCCGATTAAACGTGTAGATACCGTGGTTATCGTGACTATATGGCAACTAAAGACAATAAATACACAATAAAAACAGTTTTTTTAAAAAAATTTAAAAAGTGCAACAACATAAAACTATATAAATTGGGGATCAACCCACAGTGTAAAACTAACGTTTTGTGTATAAAAAAAAAAAAATAAACACTACTAGGATCGCAGTATTTTCTTCATCCTGTCTCACAAAAAGCGTATCTAAAGGCGATCAAAAGTTATGTCACTCTTAAAATAATCCAAAGAAAATATCAACTTGTTCCACAGAAACAAACCCCTACACAGCTCCGTGCATAGAAAAATTGAAAAAGTTATGGCTCTCAGACCGTGGCGACGCGAAAATGAGTTTTCCTCTTTGAATAAAACATAAAAAATATATAAATTGGGTATCGCTGTAATCGTATCCACATGCTGAGTAACGCTAGCATGTCATTTATACCCCACAGTGACCGCTGTAAAAAATTTAAAAAAACACTACCAGGATTGCTGTATTTTGTTCATCCCGTCGACCAAACTTTGTAATAAAAGCAATCAAAGCGTCATATAAATGGCACCTATAATGGTACCAATAAAATTAGTCCCACAAAAAACAAGCCCTTAATCAGCTCTATATACAGAAAAATAAAAAAAGTTATGGCTATCAGACTCTGACAACATAAAAACGGAATTTGTTACAAATTTCTAGGGTGTAAAAGAAGTAAAACATAAAAACCTGCCTATGGGGGACATAAACCTGCCTATTGGGGACACTAAATTGCCTATACCGGCCTATGGGGGATATGAAACTACCTATACCTGCCTATACCTGCCTTTGGTAGACATATACCTGCCTATGGGGGACACTAAACTGCCTATACCTGCCTATGGGGGACATATATCTACCTATGGGGAACATATACTTGCCTATTGGGGACACTAAACTGCCTATACCTGCCTATGGGGGACATGAAACTGCCTATACCTGCCTATGGGGACATTAAACTGCCTATGGGGGACACTAAACTGCCTATACCTGCCTATGGGGGACAGTAAACTTTCTATACCTGCCTATTGTGGACATTAAGTTGTCTATACCTGCCTTTGGGGGACATATACCTGCCTATGGAGGACATTAAATTGCCTATACCTGCCTATGGAGGACATTAAACTGCCTATGGGGGACATTAAAGAGTAGTTGGACAATGACTGGATATCACAAGCCATAAGACTTCTCCTTACCACATCTTTATCTTCCACCTCAAAGAGACCATTGCTATATGGGCAGATATTTAGCAATCCATGGCTATCAAATGGAAGGAAGTCAAAAAGGCAATTATGTGGCAGCAGCATATGTGCAGACTAACATGTTAAGGCTGTGATATGACTAAAACCCATGGTTGGTCCAAGAGAATAAGATGCTCAAGAGCAAATGGTGAATTTTATGGGTCTGTAGCACATAACGCCAGGCCTTGACTGTCCCACAAGGAAGTAGTGGAAAAATTTGACTTTTCATGGCAAGGGTCAGAAAAAGAGGGGAATGATGGAAGATATATGTGCAGCATATGCAGTCATGTACAGTTGCTGTAGCATGGGACCCAAGAGCTATCTCCATTGGTGAGCCCCAAGAGTCATCTCCACTGGTGGGCCCCAAGAGTCATCTCCACTGGTGGGCCCCAAGAGTCATCTCCACTGGTGGGCCCCAAGAATCATCTCCACTGGTGGTCCCCAAGAGTCATCTCCACTGGTGGTCCCCAAGAATCATCTCCACTGGTGGGCCCCGAGAATCAGCTCCACTGGTGGGCCCCAAGAGTCACCTCCACTGGTGGGCTCCAAGACTCACCTCCACAAGTGGGAACCAAGAGTCAACACCACTGGTGGGCCCCAAGAGTCAGCTCCACTGGTGGGCCCCAAGAGTCAGCTCCACTGGTGAGCCCCAAGAGTCAGCTCCACTGGTGTTCTGGTTGTTCTGTTGTTCCCACTGGGATATACATGATGTCTGAGATGTTTTTCCATTGTTTATTGGACCCTTTCAGTGCAATTTTCCTCCCGTGTGATGGAGTCCAGTACATCAGATAACCTCCAAGGCAATGATGACTTTTATGAGCAGATGGAAAATGTCAATTCCCGCAGTATATTCTATGAAAGCTGGCTGTGGAAGGTGGAGACACTCCCCAACAGAGTTGACGCAAATGGGTAAGTGTCCTCCTAGAAGTATAGTGAGGAAAAGATGAGTTCTATCGACCCTGCTCACGACATCAGTCCATGACCTTCCATTCCTATCCTGATATCATAATACTGCTCCAGATCTGGCCCAGATTTTAAGTAGTGGCAAATAAAGCACATAGCCCAGCAATTCAACCATCCAGTTTACTCTAGAGGTCTGTTTGGGTTGCTCGTTAGAAGAAAGTCGATATGCGGGCATGGCATCAGGAAAGAGGATAAACAGCTGGAACCTCTTGTGATTGAATGAAGGTTTGAGCATATATAGTTCCAGTTTGCTTGTAAAGATGCAGGTAGAAGGATGGTGTATTGTGGATGATGGGTTGAGTAGTAGTGGATAGGATCAGAAGTAGTGGTGATGCGTGTGGTGCACCGACTCTTGAAAGAATAACAGCAAACAACAATGTTCCAGGAAAACTTCAGGCCTTTACTCACAGCTGATTTCTTGTAGACGCAACAATTTACTTCAGCAAAGCACATTACACTTCAGCACATTTCAGACACTTTACTTTTCAGTACTGAGTGACTCTCCTGACAACTTCGCTCTTGATACTGACTCAGTCCACTTGTGCAAGGTGCTGGTAATTGCCGCTGAGCCCATCCCAGTCCAGTCATGCAAGGTGCTGGCATGTGGCAACTTAGGACTCTTACACTCAGTCCTCAAAGGGTTCCTTACTCTCTTCAGCATTCCCCCAAACTGCCTACTTTAATCTCTGTTGTTTCACTCCTTCCTCTATGTTCCCCTTACGCTGATGTTTTTCTGTAGTACTTCTGTGACTGAAGCTTCTGCAATCTGCCTCGGCCTGCCCAGTGTATTGCTGACTGATAGACAGGGGTTCTCCCTTTTGCTGTAACACAATTCTACTTTTACTTGTAACAACACTCAGAACAGAACTGAGCTGATAGCTGACAGGCTCTGCCTTATAACTGTGCACACTGCTCTAATTCCTTCCCTGTCATCTCACTGACTGGCTGCCTGCCTAGCAGCACTATCTTCCTACTCTGAGTTCAGTTAATCCCTTCAGATTACCTGATGACTGAGCATTTATCTCTACAGTTCTGTTACACACATAAACATTCCTATACTTACACATATTAACTCTTTCCTAACCACAGTTACAACAAGATATATATCTATATCTATATCTATATATATATATATACCTCTAGCAGCGGAGTTTATTTACTAAACTGAATAAGCTCTGCAGTTCTGTAAGGGG